>JADRCD010230912.1:20753-36327 GCA_019843815.1 Montemys delectorum
ACCTTCTGGACATGTGTCAGCCCTGGGCCTGAATGGAAAGCATTGCAGCATAGGCAGGATGCCTAGCTGAAGGGCAATTGGTGGCTGGAAGGGCAGGTACACACACACACACACACACACACACACACACACACACACACATACACACACACATACACACACACACATACACACACACACACACATACACACACACACACACACACACACGCACACACACACGCACGCACGCACGCACGCACACACACGCGCACACACACACGCACACACACACACACATACACACACACACACACATACACACATACACACACACACACGCACGCACGCACGCACGCACACACACACACACACACACACACGCGCGCACACACACACAGTCTAGTCTCCAGAGCAAAGAGTAATTAACAGAGCACGCATTTCATCCACAGCATGTCTTAGTTCACCCTATATCCCTTCTAGAACTTGGGGTTGGAGAAATAGTTCAGTGCAAGCATGAGGACATAAATTTAATTCCCCAGAACCCACATTAATTTTTTTAAGTCAGATATAGTGGCATATGCTTGTAATCTCAGTGCTGAGAAGACAGAGACAGAAGTACCACTGGTGCTTACTGGCCAGCCACCATAGCTGAATCAATGCATTCCATAGAAGAATGGTCAGGTGCAGTATAGCATGCCTTTAATGCCAGCATTCAAGAGGCAATGGTAGACAAATCTATCCAAATTCCAGGACAGCCTGGTCTACAGTGAATTTCAAGCTAGCCAAGGTTACATAGTAAGACTGTCTCAAAAAGGGGGGCGAGGGGGGGAAGAAAGGTGAGAGACCCTGTCTCAGAAAATAAAGTAGAGAGTAACTGTGGAAGATACCTAAGATTAACCTCTGGCCACCCACACACAGACATACAGAATTTAAACACTGGGAGTAAGAGTTATTCTGACTTGTCCCCATCATGCACTCCAACGCCAAGAAAGTTGGCTAGCATGTGGCCAAGTACTCCCCAGATATCTTAGAAACTCCTGATGATGTGAACAGCTAGCATGAATCCAGAGGTAGAGGAAAAGTCCCAAGGAAATGACTCACACTGGTAACGGAGATTACTGCTCTGGTGATTGACACAAGCCATCAGCCAGTCCAGGCATGTGAAAAATCTCCCACATGCTTCAAGGCCTAGCAGAACTACCAGTAAATTAGGACTGGTATGGACTTGCTCTCCTCCCTGTCCCACTTCACCCTGCTTCTACAATAAGAGCCCCCAGTCCTAGCCAGGCTGGAGGCAAGGCCAGGGGCAACATTCTGTCCTGCCAGAGTGTTGTGCCTTGGGGACACAACTACCACCACCAGCCAGCTGAGTGTGCCTAGGAGTTTATTACACTCAAATGACTACATTTCCAGAAGTTTGGGGTGGCAATGGGTTGCAAATCTAACACCTGTTACTGGCTCTTGATAGCTAGGCAGCTAAATGTGGAAAGAGATCTTCCTCTTCATAGATTCTGTTCCTCAGAGAAGTGACTATTGTGCAGTATTGTTTCAGATGATCAACATGAGCCACAAAGACACTGCAGTGGGGGCCAAACAGATAACCAGAAGCATATCACATGTTCAATAACCAAGGGGGCAAACTGGGGGCATGGCTCAATAAAGTGCTTGCCTAGCATGTACAAAGCCCTGGATACTGTTCCCAGTACCTCATAAACTGGATATTAGGGTACATGCCTCTAATTCCAGCACATGGGAGGTGGTGGCAAGAATATCAGAAGCTTAAGAACATCCTTAGCTACATTGTAAACTAAAAGGCCAGCCTGGGCTACATGAGACCCTGTTTCTAAAACAAATAATGAAGGTGGTCACTGCCAAAGAAAACCATCCCAAGCTTCATGGCCAGCAGGGATGGGCAGTACAGTCAGCACCATTACCTGCCTCCTCTGTGCATGAGGCCAAGTGACTATGTCCACAGTAAGCGTCAGCCAGAATCCCTCAGTCTAAGATACAAGATGTCCAAGTCAAGAGTCTGTGCAAGTCCCCAAGCTGTCACTGAAGGAAACTAAATGCTAGTGGAGATGGGGCTGAGTGATAGAGCAGTATCTACCATGTACAACCCTTATTCTACCCCCATCATGGCAGCAGCAAGAAGATACATGTTTACATATTTATGAATACTGTGGTGCCTTTTTCAAAGTCCAGGATTAGGGGTAGAAATGTGACTGGACTGCCATGAGCCAATAAAATGAGGGGAATGGCAGTGGAATTCATTGCTCTACTCTTGCATAGGTTTGAAATTTTCCAAGGAAATTTTTTTCTGAATTATCTTCTAAAATACCCACAGCAATGCTGTCTGCCTGCAGGAAAGTCTTTATTACTAGTCCAGTCTAGCCGAGGCCTTCACAAAAAAGGAGAGAGGGGTTTCGTACTCATAGCACATGCCTGGAATGTAAGCCCTCGGGAGGCAGAGGCAGGCAGATGCCCCCGATTTCAGAACTGCCCTGACCTATATAGTGAGTTCCAGGCCAGTAAAGGTTACAAAGTGAGACCCTGTCAAAAGACCAAGATAGATAAATAAGTAAAGGGGAAGAAGAGAGGAAGGAAGAACCCCCTGCTCCTGTGCTAGACACGGTCCGAGAGACCTACGGCTGTGGAGAAGACAAAGACGGGCAGATCTGCGGCTCAGTGTACAGAGCTCATTCAACAAGTTATCAAGTCAGCAGAGAAAACAAGCCTTGTCAGTAGAAGACCATTAAATCAGCCTTCTGGCAGAAACCTCGATTTCCAAATGTCCTGATGACAGCTGGATCAAACCCGCCAATATGTGACAGTAATAAATACAGTTATTTGGGAAGAAAAAGCAGGGAGTGACCTTCCAGTCCACTGAAATATGCCAAATAAGGCGAGCTGCAACCAGGAGGAAATGGAAAAGAACAGCTAATAGTTGGCACGCTTCCCTTATGATCAACAAATTAAAATGTTAAGGAAGCAATTTGCTGAGAAAAGATATTTTTAAAAGGAGCGGAATCATGCAGGTTCAGCCCCGGATACGGTCAATTGGTGATTTTACATCTTATTTTTTTTAGGTTAATGTTTACAGCCTCCAGAAATGGCATCTAAGACATGGTGCAGTTAATCATAAACCTGTCTTCCTGCCATCTCAGGTGGAGAGGTGGGTAAAGAGAAGGCCACCTGCAGCCTTCCCAGAGTCCCAGCCGGCAGCTCCCACTCTCCTGGCAGCAACTTTTAAAGACAAAAGTTAAAGGAAAACAGCCCACTGTGGGAGTCCACTCGACTTCAGTCGTCAGCCACCTAACCTTCTGGGTAGGAAGTCTCAGCTGCGCTGAATCTCACCTGCACAAAGTCCAAGTGCAGTAATATGATGGCCAGGATATGTGAGCAGAAAATCATCCTCCTAACTAAAAAGCCATCCCCAGGCCTGATGTGCTGAGATGTGCTTACAATCCCAGCAGGAAGCAGAGGGGAGACTAAGTTTGAAGCCAGCCTGGGCTACATAGGCTTGACTTTAACATACAAAGCTTGACTTTTTTTTTTTAAGGGGGTGGAAGTATCAGTGATTAAGAGCACTAACTGGTCTTCCAGAGGACCCAAGTTCAATTCCCAGCACTCACACAGCTGTTCATAAAAGTCTATAACTTCAGTTGCAGGATCTGATCCCTGCTTCTGACTTTTGTGGGTACCAGGCATACATGTAGTGTAAACATACATGCAAGCAAAATACCTACACATGAGCTAAACATGGTGGCACATGCCTTTAATTCCATGACTTAGGAAGGAAAGTCAAGTGAACTAGTTTAATATGTGAGTTCTATGTCAGCCAAGACTACACAGTAAGACCCTGTCTAAAAACAAACAAACAACAAATAAAAACAAGCCGGGCAGGGGTGATGCGTGTCTTTAATCCCAGCACTTGGGAGGCAGAGGCAGGTGGATTTCTGAGTTTGAGGCCAGCCTGGTCTACAGAGTGAGTTCCAGGACAGCCAGGGCTACACAGAGAAACCTTGTCTCATAAATAAATTAATTAATTAAATTAAATAAATAAATACAGAAAAGGGTCAAAGAAATGGCTTGCCTGGCAAGCATGAGAACCTGAGATCAGATCCCCAGCCCCAAAGTAAAACTGGGCATGGCTTATAATTCCAGAGCTTGAAAGGCATTGACAAGTGGCGCTATAAAACTGATTGACAAGTGCCAGGCTCAGTGAGAGACTCTGTTTGAAAAAATAAGGTAGAGAGTGACCAAAGAAAATGTCAATCTCAGGCCTCTACATCCTCACATACCCATATGTGTACACACATGTAAACACACATGAACAAGTATATAGATATACACCACCCATACACAAAAAGCAAACAAAAATGCTACTCTCATTCTAAGACCCAAGCTATGCTGCTCACAACCAAGCATTCACCCAGCACCTGGTGCTGAGGCTCCCCAGATTTGCAGGGGAGGTCTGGAGGGTGTCATAGGTTAAGGGAGGGAGGGGAAGAGGCAAGTTTCATAAATACTAGGACATTAAAGAAGAGAAAGGAAAGCGGAGAAAGGAACCTAGAAGGGTGCTAACTATCTCACAGGGTGGCCAGTGATGTTCTCTAAAATGGAGGAATCTAAGCAGAAACCTAAAGAAGGAAAGACAACCATCACAGAGACATCACCCTCTCACTCAGAATCCCCTCCATTCCCTGGAAACCAGAAAACAAAAGGCCTGTGACCACGTGCCTGTGTTGGCTGCACTAGTCTCATCCTTCAAGAAACACAGGCACTGCATTTCTCAGGCAGGCTCCCTGGTACACCCCCTCCTCAGTAACAGCTGAAAGTGTTCTTTCTCTCTCAGGAGCAAATGCAGGTCTCCACCTGTTCTCAGATTTAGTATGTCCATCTGAGGTCTTGGACTTGGCCTTGCACTCATACAGTGTGGTGGCTTCAGAGCCATCCAGAAGGCACCCGTTGGTTTCTCTAATATGAGAGTATTCAGCTCCTTTAAAAACTGCTGTCCATGGAAGACAACTGGGTATGAGGGAATCATATTCTCCAAAGAAAACAAATGGGAGCCAACAGATTCAACCGCATTTCAGCCCCCTTTCCACTAAAGAAGGCCCTGTCTGGTTCCCAGTCCCTCCAGCATTAGTACTTTATGAACCAGCCCGGTTCATAAAGTACTGCAACTTTGGGAAGAGGCTCGGGACACCCTCAGAGACAGGGGTCCACAGTGAGTCTGGAAAGGACTTCATGAATTTACTTCCTATTTGTTTGCATTAGTCTGTCCTCATCTCACTATCTCAGCTACTGTTTGTACAGAGCTGGGAGCTGCAGAAGACAGAGCCAACTTACATGAGATGTGGTAAAGCCAGGAAATGGAGTGATGGCTGGATGCTAGTCTACTAGACTAGCTTGCTAACATCTAACTAGAGCCACCACCAGTTCGGACAGTCACACAACATACTCTCCAGCCTCGGTGTCCTAGTAAGTAAGAATGACAAGCTAGGGGCGACTCAGTGCAGACCACATTCTTCGTGTCTCCTAGAGAGGGCCTGTGCCTGTGGCTTAGTAACAGAGTTTTTGCCTAGCATGCACAGGTTCTGGGTTTCATTCCCTGAACAAAACAACAACAACAAAAAAACTATTTTAAAATAAGTATGATAAAGCTAATTTCCACAAACCACTAAAGAAAGCTGTAAGAAAAAAGGGGGGTGGACCCTCTTTGCATTTATGCAAAGGAATGAGGCTAAGTCACTCAAAGGTAAATTCATCCAACTGAAGTGACAACCTCACCCCAGTCAGACCAGTTCTGTCCTTCCCTCCCTGATGCATTTACGGAAAGATAACTATTCCAAGTTGTTGCTGTCTGGGGTACACTGGGGACAGGGTCTCACTATGAAACCCAGGCTGGCCTGGGATCCTCAGTCCTCCAACTTGGGATTTCAGTCTCAAGGGTTAAAACTCTGTCCTCCAGCTCTGCCTGATCCAAAGCTCCCTGTGCTGGTGTCAGAGGCAAGTCATCTTCACTTTTCATGCTAGCCCTGTTATTCCCAAGGTGACAGTTCTGGGCTGGAGCATCCTCTGAGGGTGAAAGGTAGATGAGGGCATGCATTTGGGTCCTAAAGGGAGAAGTCAGTGACTCCCCTTTCACCTCTACACAATCCCAAAAAGGTAGCCATTTCATAGAGCGTGCGTATGTCCACAAAAGAAGCTCGGCCTTGTAGGATAAACTGGTTCCAGTTAGGCACAGCCTATGTTCAGATAAAGCAGTCACCTGACAGAGGGATAACACCAGGGCCCAGGTGAGTACATCTCCAGGTTGAAACATACGGGGCAGGATCACGACAGAAGAATTTTGACAGAAGACAAAACCTGGGCACACAAGGTGACAGGGATGACTCAGGTGGTATGTGTTTGCTGAGCAAGCGTGAAAACCTGAGTTTTATCCTCAGAACACACATAAAAAGCCAGCACCTGTGACCCCAGCACAAAGGCATGGGGAGTGAAGACAGACAGTGGCTTGCTGGCCAGTCAATCTGGACAAATTGATGAGCTCCATGATCAGCACCAAAACCTGTTTCAAATGATAATCATAATCATTAATAATATAGAAGGAATAATAATAATAATAATAATGTAGAAATAATAATAATAGGGAAGTAACCAAGAAAGACACCCAACATCAGCCTCTGAACTTTATGTGCATGTGCTTGTGCTTGCACACACGCACGCGCGCGCAGACACACACACACACACACACACACACACACACGGCTCAGGCACCCAGAGGCCTGAATCTATCTGCTGTCTGATCCAAAGAGCTGCATCTAGACAGAGATGGACTTTGAGCTGGGCAGGACTTCAGAGGCTGAAAAACAATGGAGTAAGGGTGCTCCCAGGTCAGGACAGAGAAGTCGAGGTCACATCTAGAGGACTGTGAGACCTACACGTGGCAAAGTGTGGAGGACGGGGCAGCAAGCAACAGAACAGGAGAAGAACTTGAAGTGGTCAGGGAGACAGAGGCCAAGAAGGGAAAGCAGCAGAAATTGAGCATCAGGAAGACAGCTTTAGTTTAAAGATGCTCAGAGACCCAGAGTGAAAGGAAAGTCTAAAGCACCTATGGGAGTCTGCAGGAGGCTTCGGCATGTGTGAGGTTGTGGTACAATAGCACAGGCTATCACTGGGAACACCAGAATCAGAGGTCCAGATGATTTTAGCCTAAAGGGAAGTGTTGAAAGTGACTACCTAAAGGAGGAAGCCTTCCCTCGTGGGTTGCAGGAAGCAGATTGGCTGCTGTCTGTCCCTACCAGGAGCCTGCACCCTGAAAGCCTCTCAGCTGTAGTGGTGAAATTCCTCCTCTGGTCATTGTCTTAGGAAAGCCACCTCATTTTTTCACATCCACCAGACTTCAGGATAGAATACTTTTAAGCCCTGAGTTCAGAACAGGAACATCAGATTTGGAGATACAGCTCAGTCGGTGGAGTACTTACCTAGCATACATAAAAATCCGAGGTCCAATCGCCTCCACTGAACAAACCCGGCATAGAAATCCCAGCACTTGGGAAGTGAAGGAGGAAAATGTGAGGTTCTAAGTCATCCAGAACTATAACAGAAAGTTTAAAGCCACCCTGGGATATAAGGTTGGCAAGAGCAGTTAAGAGCACATACTGCTCCTGCACTAGAACCCATTTCAGGCAGTTCACAACCACCTGTAACTCCAGTTCCCATGAAATCTCATGCCTCTGGCTTCCACAGCCACGAACACAGGCAGGCAGGCATGCATGCACACAAGAATAAATCTTAAAATTCTTGCTACTCAAAGAGGATTGGGGGCTGAGTTGGGAAATACACACAAATGAAATGTTTATAGATATTTTTTATTTTAAAATAAAATACTTCCAAGAGGTAGGTTATTGAAGGTGAAGAGAGAATGATGTGTAGCTTTTGTTCCTTGAACAATTCCAGCTGTGATGACTATAAAGACCACATGGAAAAGTATTAACTCTGCCTTCTGTTTGGCTATAAGGCCCCTCTCATCTGGAACTAACTTTCTCTCATCTATTCCTGGGGGACCCTCACTTGGGTTACAAATGACAGATTCAAGGCTCCAGTGAAACTGCCTAGGGCAGCTGGACCAAAACAGTCTGGAAGTCCAGGCACACCCTAGCCCCCACACTTACACTATAGGGAACTGCTAAGCCTGTCCTGGAGAAGAACTGAGTTCTTTTCCCTTGAGAGCAACACATTGTACTTTCTCACTTGGCTTCTGAAATCCTCCCTGATTCAAAGTCTGTACAGATATTTGCCATTTCCTATGTGTGTGCAATGCAGATCATCGTGTGTTTAAGATGAACTCTCTGTGTTGCAATTCAGGCCAAGGGGCCATGGTGTTCAAAACCCCATGACACTGTGACTGGAGAGATACAGCAGTTGGAAAAGGGCCTGCTGAAAAAGCAAAGGACTTGAGTTCAAACCTCAGGACGCATGTAAAGAAAAGCTAGGTACAGTACCACAGGTCTGCAATCCTAATGCTGGAGAGACGGAGACTAGAGAATACACAGGGTTTGCTGGCCAGCCAGTCTAGTTGAGTTGGTGAGTTCTAGGCTCAGCAAGAGATCCTGTCTCAAAATATAAGGTGGAAATGGACAGAGGCAGGCAACCGACACTGACCTCTGGCCTCCACACACATACGCACTGGTACTCATATATATGAACACAAACATACCCCCACACATAGGATGGAGATTGAGGAAAACACCTATTTGACTCTAATGTTAGCTGCCCTGCTCCCTCTCCCAGGGCCCTTGGGGAATGGACTAGAAAGGACTAGCTAACTACAGAACAGCCCAAACCTGCCACTAAAAACAACAAATAAACACCCCCACCTATTTGAAAATACTTAGAGTAGAATAAGTAAATCACATGTTCCCAGAGCTGTACTGTGACCCTGGCTGTCAATCACTCTGACATAGAAAGAGCCAACCCTGAGCTCTGAGGTAGTCAGAGGAAGTGTCATGCAGGTATTATGGTAAGCTACACACTCCTTGGTCAGCTCCTTACTTGTGCTGACAATTGCTCATCTTTCCATTGAGGCACCTCTGTAAATGGGAATCTTGCTCCACACAAAAGGGACAAAATCCAAGCTAAATCCAGCCTCCATAAAGGTCTAGCTTAAGGAAGTAAGAATGATTACGGAGTCCCAAGCCATGGTAAGAACCAACATTCCTGCCTAAGGACATCTTTCACCATTCAAATCCAAAAGCACATGGCTTTGGAAATCCCTCTTCTGGGAAGAAGATCACCTCCAAATATTCAAAGCCACAAGGTGCTGCTGTGAGCTGACTCCCACTGACCTGCCCACTGAGCAATGGAAGTGGAGGCAGCTCTCACTCAGAAAGCTGGCTTGGCCTTCAAGGACTTCTGTCATGCTGGGCAGAATTGGCAGAGTCCAGGCTTCTGACTCAGGCTCGCAGACTGGGCCACCACACTGCCACTCTTCTAGTTGAGGCTATTTGTTTTGTTAAGGCAGAGTCTAACCATTTAGTCCACACTGCCTTCAAACTCACCATCTTCCTGCCCCAGACTGAGTGCCACTGCCACCATTCTTTCTTTACTATCAGACATCTCTGCTGGCAAGCTCCACTGAGATCAGTACTTCTAAGATGAGACCTACTGAGTCCTCCAAACAGTAGCTGGAACACCACTATTTCCAGAGGAATCAGGTAATTAGTGAACTAACGAATGAGGTACAAAGATTCTAAACCTAGACCTGCAGATGTGATTCAGTTGGAAGGTTGTTTGCCTACCATAAGGGAAGAAAGCCCTGGGTTCGATTCCTAGTACTGTATAATGGCATGCTAGGACATAATGACAGACACTTGTAATTCTAATACTCAAGGGCCAGAAACAGAAAAATCAGGAATTAAAGGTCATCTTTAGCTACAGAGTGAACTAGAGACCAGCCTGGGATACATAAGAACCTGTCTTTAAAGGAGGTGATGTGGGGGAGGGGGAGTATCTACAGCCTATAGCAGGAACCCCATATACTATTTTGTCCCCTGCCAGCCAGGTTGAAAGAACAACTGATGGAGCCTGGGCAGGTTTAAGGACAGGCTACTTTGAAAACTACTTTGAAACTTCCCAGTCACCAGTACTGTCACCAGCCATCAGTTCTAGGTGACGACTTATCACTGTGCCAGCCAATCATAGGAGGAGGAGAAGATCCTCTTAAGTCAACTTTCCAAACAAGTATTTGTCTTTGGTCTTGGCCTGGCCTTGACCTTGCTGCAGCCCTAGGGAGACCAAGGGTTGAACCACAAGACACTCATCAAGATATGCTAACAGGCACAACACAAAACTTCTCTGGCCTCCTACAATCAACAGCCTGCATATGGAGGAGCTGCCTGCACTGTAGCCAAGTCTGGACCATGTTCTTAGGAACTGTGTTGCCTGGTCTCTTTCTGAAGACAAGTAGACAGCTTGGTCCTAACTGCTACTAACCTGGGGCTGCACTAACACCTCCCTGACATGCTTTTAGTTTGCTGTTTCTATGTGTTGGTTGGTACCTTGGGAAGCAGAGCCTGAATCCTATACGAACTGCAGGTATTAAAAAGAGCTGGTTTAAAGAGGCCTGGGACAGGGCCTAGGAACCTCCCTAGAAGGCAACCAAGCACTCAGAACACTCCCTATAGCTGAACCTTCCACTCTGGGTCAACTTACAAGATAAAGGAGCAACTACTCTGTAGAATATAGCCATCTCTGGTAAAGGATCTAGTCCCTGGCTTATCAAATATCAAACTCTGCTGTTAACCTCATGAAGTCGTAGGACTCCAGAGCCTGTATTTTCAGCACCCTCCCAACCCATATTGCTGATTTGCAGACAACCTTGGTAGCAAAAGTCCAGGTTAGGACAGTGCCATCCCAGAGAAGCACAACATAGCTGGAGAGATGGCCTAGTGATTAGGAGCATGTACTGTTCTTCCCAACACACACATCAGGCTGCTTACAAACACCTGTGACTCCTGCTCTAGGAGATCCAATGCCTGTGGCCTCCATGGGTACTTGTACTTATGTGCACAGAGATGCACACATATACATAATTCAAAATTAAGGAAATCTTTAAAAAGTAAAATTTAAGAGAAACACAATCTAATCTGAGATGCCCTCTTCAATGTTCTGGCAGCCAGCCTCTAGGCCTATGCAGCTAGACCCTTCCATTCCCTCTCCACTTCTACCACCAGGCCCTGAGCCAGAGCCAGCAGGTCCTCAGCCAAGAGGAAAGATTCAGCCAAGAGGGAGTTCTGGCTATACTTAGTATTCCCAGCAGTTAAGAACAGGACCATGGGCTAGTTTAGTGGGTAGAGCACTAGCCTAGCAGGCATCAAGCTCTGGGTTCTATCCCAAGTACTACATAAATGGGCATAAACCACATAATGGGTATAGCCCACATCTAGAGATAAG
Source organism: Montemys delectorum (assembly GCA_019843815.1). NCBI lineage: Eukaryota > Metazoa > Chordata > Mammalia > Rodentia > Muridae > Montemys > Montemys delectorum. The sequence continues at coordinate 32,196 of JADRCD010230912.1, forward strand.
TTAAAGGCTGAGTGCACTACATAAGATTGTTTCAAAAAGAAAAGAAAAAAGGAAAATTGAAACATATACACAGAAATTACTGGTCCCACTTTCACTTGGAGTTTCCAATACAAGGAAATCCTGGCAGTGCTTGACATAGACTATCTTTTTGGGTGGGCATCATTATTTTAAAAAGTCAGCTCTATTCTAAGAAGGAAAAAGAGGCAGTATAGGTCAGCAGTAGAATGAATGAACCTTAATAATGTCAAGAATAATCTAGATTCTGAACTCCAGAATAAAACAGGCAGTGTACTGCTAAAATCCAAGATAGGAAAGTCCAACTCTAATACCTTTACAAGAAAAGACAGAAAAGTGCTGAGCACGGTAGTGCACACCTTTAATCCCAGTGCTATGAAAAACATACAATAGATTCTCATGGAACACATCACCTCAATACAGTTTATATTTATTTATATAGTTTTTGGTTTTGTTGGTTTTTGTTTGTTAAAGGAAAGGGTAGTTTTTGGTTTTTTGTTTCTTTGGTGTTTGTTTGTTTTTGAGACAGGTTTCTCTGTGTAGCCCTGGCTGCCCTGAATCTCACTCTGTACACCAGACTGGCCTCAAACTTAGAGATCCTCCTGCCTCTGCCTCCTAAGTACTGAGATTAAAGGTATGCTCCACCACCACCTCAGCTTATTTATTTCTTTTTTTTTTCTTTGATCTACAGTTTCACACAGCCCAGGCTACCCTCCAGCCTGTTATGTACTTGAGGATACTCCTGAATTTCCAATGTCCTTGCACTGACTTCCCAAGTGCTGGGATCGTGGGCATGAGCTTCCATGTCCCATTTATGTGGTGCTAGGAATGAAACCCGGGACTTCCTGTGGACTAAGCAAGAGCTCTCATAACTGCATATCTAGCACAGCAAGTATCTTTACTAGCTCAATAAACTCTGGACGAGGAGACAAATTGCTACAGAGCAGGACTGAAGTTAGGCCTTGAGAGGTCTCATGGTAACCCCATCACTGAGGAATGAATCTGTAAGATCGCTAAGATGGAAACTGCCACAGCCACAGGATTGATTGGTGAGGATTTGGATTTGTTTCCCTGTGCGTTCGGAGTAGCTTAATTTCTTACTGTTAAAAATCAGAGGAGGCTGCCAGGAGGTGGTGGCACAGGCCTTTAATCCCAACACTAGGGAGGCAGAGGCAGATGGCTATGTATGAGTTCTAGGCCAGCCTGATCTACAGAATGAGTTCCAGGACAGCCAAAACTAATAGAGAAACCTTAGAAAGAAAGAAAGAGAGAGAGAGAGAGAGAGAGAGAGAGAGAGGGAGGGAGGGAGGGAGGGAGGGAGGGGGAGGGAGGGAGGAAGAAGGAAGGAAGGAAGGAAAAGAAAAGAGAGGAGAGGAAAGGAAAAGAAAAAGAAAAAGAAGGGCAAGGCAAAACAAGGCAAGACATAGTAAACAGGAATTGCAAAAAAAAAAAAAAGAGGCCAGAAACCCTAACATAAATGCAGTGACACAGATGTGCCCCAGTTTAAATACACTAAGCAAAACGCCTTAAAGTCAGGCATGAACAATGAAACCCAGAACTGCGTATCTACAACAGGAACATTCAAACCAACGCACATTGAAGGATTGGAAGCAATGGAAGAAAAAAGGCCATTTCAGAACCACAGAAACCAAAAGCAGGGGTGGGGTTGAGAAGGCAATTCCTTTTTTTTCTTTTTTCTTTTTTTTTTTTGTTAAGATTTATTTATTATTATATCTAAGTACACTGTAGCTGACTTCAGACACACCAGAAGAGGGCGACAGATCTCATTACAGATGGTTGTGAGCCAACATGTGGTTGCTGGGATTTGAACTCAGGACCTTTGGGAGAGCAGTCAGTGCTCTCAACCACTGAGCCATTCTCCAGCCCCCAGGGAAGGCAATTCTAACATTAAACCAAATAGAACGTACAATGAAAATTCATCATAAAAGATGGAGTCACACACACACACACACACACACACACACACACACACACACGAGATACAGAAACAGAAACAATAAATCAGTAAGACAAAAGGATCCAATCCTATATACATTTAACAATACTATCACAACATGCAAGATGGCTCAGTAGATAAAGGTGTTAGCTGCCAAAGCTGATGACCTGAGTCTGACACCAGAAATGCAGAGCAGGAAAGAGAGAACAGACTCCCACAAGTTGTCCTCTGACCTACACACATGTACACCATGGCACTTGCATTATGACACAGTGTGTGCACATATATATATACACACAAAAAGTAGTAAACTTTAAAATATGTAGATATGTAATATATAAATAGTTTATATATTAAAATATGTATATTATAACAGAAATATATTTACATATTTAAAATTCAGGGACAAAACTATATGAACAAAATTACTCAATACATGAACAGGAATCTACTGAGTGAAATATATACACTGTAGAAGTGTGAGTTTACATCTGAGTATATATGCAAAGCTTTGTCTACTCTGACCAAAAACACATTTTTGAGTGTATATAATAATAAGCAATCATAAAGATCTATGTATCATGAATCAAAGAGGTCTCAGACAGCTCAAATAATCAGAGCCATGCATGGACTGTGTTTTCTGGCCATATGTAAGAAAAATACAAATCAAGAACATAAGGGAAGCCATTAAGGAAAAATGTGAAGAATCTATATTATATATGTTATTAAATAACCCATAGGTTAAAGAGGAAATTATGAAGAAATTACAAAACAAATGCTAAATTTAAAAATGAAAGAAAGTGCTACATGCCAGAATTTATGGACATGGCTGAAGTAACACTAGAGGAAATGTTATGGCTTTGAACAGATTTATCTGAAAATAAGAATTCAAACTTTAAAAGGTAAGCCTTCAAAAGAATGTTAGAAAAGTGAATTAAGAGATGAGAGTGAAGCAGAGGTGAAAACCTGACCATGTAAACATGAAACACAAGATCAGCAAAGACCAAAAGCGGCTTCCTTAATGTTGACAAGAAGCAGAAAGTGAGAGAGACAGCTGAGTTGATGGTGTGCTTGCCATGCAAGCATGAATTCGGATCACGCAGCACCCATGTTCAAGGCTGGGCTCGGGAGAGGGTATGAATCCCAGCACTGGGGGATGGAGACAGGCAGATCCCAGGGACTCACTGGCCAGACGCTCTAGTGAAAACAGAGAGCTCCAGATTCAAGGAGAGACACTGCCTGGAAAATGAGATGGAGAGCAATTGAGGAGGACAACCTCTGGCCTCTGTATGTGTTCACGTGGGTGAGCACACATATACACACACATACATACTCATACTAACAACATATACATATACATACATACACACATAAACAAGGTAGAAGAGCAACTGAGAAGAACACTTGACATCCACCTCTGGCTTCCACCTACACATACTCACATCCGACACCCGAATTTACTAAGGTACACATGTGCATGCACATGCATACACACACCCCAGAGACAGAGACACACCCACAGAGAGATGCACATATACCACACTGTAAGTGAAGAGTTAAATAAATAGAATAAGCAAAGCTCTATGCATGATAGAAAATAAAAGGCTGTGAGAAAATTCCAAAACACAATATAGAAAGTTAATAAGAAAGTTATAGATAAAAGAAAACTACAAAAATAAAGACAATATTATGAACAAATACATTAAGCTTTAAGGCCTAGGTAAGCTTATAATTTCTTTAAAATTATATAAAGTATCAAAATAGAAATAGCAGGCAACATGGATTGACTAGGAAAGTGAGCTGTCACAGCTCCAGGCCACACTCACAGCCATGCAGGTAAGCTCTACCCAATCTAAGAATGCACAGCGCCCACTGTATACAAACCATCCCAAAGCAGTTTAGCCTATTTTGAGACCACCATAATCTCACATCTAACTGGGTAGAAACAGGATGATATTAGTCAAGGTAATTTAATAAAGCTTTCAAAAACTGTCACTCAAATCTAACAATACTTTAAAAATGCAAAAGGAAAAAGAGTCTGTCCCCAGGAAGTGAAACCAAGTAATATCATTTAACACACTCATGGACTAAGGCAGAAAGAAAGAAAGAAAGAAAGAAAGAAAGAAAGAAAGAAAGAAAGAAAGAAAGAAAGAAAGAAAG
>JADRCD010230912.1:36337-54486 GCA_019843815.1 Montemys delectorum
AAGAAAGAAAGAAAGAAAGAAAGAAAGAAAGAAAGAAAGAAAGAAAGGGAAAGAGGGAAAGAGGGAAAGAGAGAAAGAAAAAGAGAAAGAAAAAGTGTGGGAGGGAGGGAGGAAGGATTTGTATGCTAATAACTCTCTGAAATTCGGGGAAATGGAGTGAAGGCTAAAACTTTGTCCAAAGACAGCACACTTCTTTTTTTGTTTTTGTTTTTTATTGTTTAGTTGTTGTTTTTGTTTGTGTTCCTCTGTGTAGCCCTGGCTGTCCAGGAACTCTATAGAATTCAGTGTCCAGGCTGGCCTCAAACTCAGAGATCATGTGCCTCTGCCTCCCAAATGCCGGAATTAAAGCCATGAGCCACCACAGCCCCACCTCAGCACATTTCTTTCAAGGCAAGTTTTTGTTCAGCTGGGTCTCTGAGGTTCAGGCCAAAAGAACAAGGTACTCCAACAAAGAGTGGGAGCAGGGGACAGATAGAATTGCCAAATTCTGCACATGCTATTATCCCTACCAAAAAGAGGCGCTGGCATCAAGTTACTAGCAAAACCAGGAAAAGCCAGCTTGTCTCATTCACGATCAGTGAGCAAAACCAACCTTCTCCCTTGACACTGCAATAATCACTTTGAAAATTGAGGAGGGGACCACAATAACTACAAAAACTATAAAGAGCCAGCAGTTAATTTACTTTGGTCCCTAGTGGGGCAATGGGCAAGGCTGTGGAACCTTTAAGAGGCGGAGCCTAGTGGGAAGTCATTAGGAGGAGCTGGGGTCCTTTTCCTAAGAGAGAATTAAGAACTTCTCTGGGGCCCTGGTTAATTAGTTCCAGAAGGAAAAGACAAGACCAAAGCCAGACCCTGCCCACTCACCAGCATCCTATCTTACTATGTCATCTCTTCTCTCACACTAGCTTACCTTTATATCATCTTTCAGGAGGTGACACAGCCATGGAGAGACCTTGCCAGAACTGGCGCCATGTTGTTTAAACTTTCTGTCTCTAAAACTGTAAGCTAAATAAAGCTTTACTCTTGAAAAGGTATCCAGTTTCTGGTATTCCATGAATAATAACAGAAAAATGGGCTAATATAAGGACTTAAACTACAGCAAAGCAGTATCCCAAATCAGCAGAGAAATGGTGGCTGAGTTCAGTGTCACCATAACTGAAAGGGCAAGCCCAGATAGATACATACAAGGCTGGGGAGGCGACTTAGTAGGTAACACGCCTGCTGCACAATCATGAGGACTGAGTGTGGATCGCTATTGTTTACGTTTAAAAAAAATGGCATGGCCAGGTATGGCAACAAACACCCTTTATCCCAACACTCAGGAGGCAGGGGCAGGCAGATCTCTGAGTTTGAGGCCAGCCTGGTCTACTCAGAGAGTTCTAGGACAACCAGGTCTACAAAGAGCCCCTGTCTCAACCACCTCCCTTCAAAAAGAAGAAAACTGGGCATGGTAGTATATGTCCCTAGGGCTGGCAGGTAAAGACAGAAGGAGCCCAGGAGCCTGTGTGGACAGACAGTCTGACTATTCCAGGTTCAGTGAGAAACCCTATCTCATAAGAGAGCAACAGAAAATAATCAGAGAGAGAGAGAAATGTAACTTCTTGTGATCCTGAATTAAAAAAAAATTTTTTTTCCTCAAGTAATTTTTGAGTGAAATATCACTAATCAGAAGCATGGGAAATTGACAGATCTGACCCCTGCAGAGTTCCACTTCCTTACTGACTAAAGGGTACTACAGGCAAAGCAACCACCTAACAACTGAGAGACTAGGGGACTAGATGGTAGCAGAGAAAATCAACAGTGTTCCACTACGTGGAATACACAGATCTGCAGAGGGATAGCAATCCAATAAAATAAAAAGAAAGAAAGAAAAATGGACAGGAGCTAGAGAGCTGCCCTAACAGTTAAGAGGATCTGAACTAATTAGCAGCATACACACATCCAGTGGCTCACAACTGCCTGGAACTTCAGTTCCAAGGGATCTGACACCCTCTCCTGGTCTCTATGGGCACCCACATATATATGTGGAGCACATACATACAATCAGGCACATACACACATAAACATAATGTAAATTAAAATTGTTTTTTTTTTAAGTTGACAGGTTTCAAAACGAATGCACACAAGCTTAACTCCAGTACTTAGAAGGCAGAGTGGATGGATCTCTTGAGTTCCAGGTCAACCTAGTTAACCCAGAAGTTGGCCAACCAGAACTTTGACCACATAGACTCTTATTCAAAATTTAAAAAGGACAGAACTTATTACCAAAGAGGAAATCTACATAGCTAACAAGCATAGACTGAGGTTTATCACAAGTATACGCACCCCGGTGAGCAGGAGAAATCACTAACTGCTTAAAAACATCAGGGTGTCAACAAGTGCATACTCAACAAATAAATGCTTGTACAAAATATTCCAAAGAAGGAATGGAGAGACAAGACACCTTCATTCACAGGTGCAGCCACTCAGGGGGCAATCCAGGACACTCCAGGGGATATATGCAGCTCTGTCCATAGAACATTTGCTTAGCACACATAAAGCCACAGGTTACCCCAAAGACAAGACAAAACAAAACAAAACAAAACAAAACAAAACACCAGCATGTGGCAAACACCTATAATCGCAGTACTTGTTGAAAGGCTACAGCAGGATTATGAGTTCAAAGGCCAGCCTGGGCTACACACAAAAACCAAAGCAAAAGAAAAACTTTAAAAAATGAAATAAGTCACAATGTATTAAGGACTGAGGGCAGACTAACAAGGCAGGTGGGACAAAACAAGTGCACAAGCCTACAGCATACACAGAAGACCCTGAAGGCAGGCAGACAACAGGGACTTGGTTTTTCATGCCCACCTGCAAAGACAGAAACAGTCAGAATCGTTAACATAATAAATCAAGTCCAAGATGTTCCTGAACTTTCCAAGTCTCGTGGAACTGAGTCGCTAAAGGCCATGATTTCTGTCCCTGCTGAAGTTAAGGTGAAGGACTGAGAGCCACAGGCACACATTCCCAACCAGAAAGAACCTTAGTATTTCACTATAACTTACAGAACCTGCCAATTTCATTCACAATTTACACCAGCATCTAATTATACTGAACTGAATATTAACTGTTCTAATTGCTTAATGTTTTATTGGCTGGAGCTAAAGTATGGAAGGACAGCTGGCATGGCAAATGGGATTCTGTTTGTCATTAGAAATGAGAACTGGGGGCACATGTCTCTCCCATACTCACATCTGCCACCCTGAGGACCAGCATGTCTCCAGGGCACTCCTCTGGGTCCCCGCCAAGCTAAGGCCACCAGGAAAACCCTCCCAGGAGTTGGATTTTAATTATGACATCTTGTTTCAGAGTGCTTTTTCCAGCCAGACACAGTGGCACACACTGTAATACCAGCACTCCAGAGACAGAAGCAAGAGGACTGTAGCTAGTTCAAGGCCAGCCTGATCTACATAATGAGACCCTATTTCAAAAAACAAACAACAAAAAGCTGGGTGTGATAGTGCACACGTATACCCACACTTATACCTTGCAAGGCAGAGGCAGGAAGATTGCTGGAAGCTCAAGGCCAGTCTGGTCTATGCATCATGTTCTCTAGATAGTGAGACCCTGTCTCAAAACAAAGCAAAACAAAATAAAAACAAAAATAAATAGCACGTTTTCCCAGGGATTAGGGTTTTAGTTCAGTGGTACAGCACTTGCATGCAAGGGCTTCAGCTTCAAGAAAGTATCAGACATGATGGCACATCAGTCAGGAGGCAGAAACAGGTGGGGTTCCAAGAGTCTGAGGACAGTCTGGTCTCCGTAGCAAGTTCTAGGCCAGCCAGGGATATAGTGATACCCTATTTCAAAATTTAAAAAAAAAAAAAAAAAAAAGAAAGAAAGAATTCTTTTCCAGCAGCAGGAATGGTGAGGAAATGTTTTCTCCCACCACACGTGACTACATTGGTGGCTTATTCAGTTCCTCAGAGCCACAAGCACCTCTCACTGTTCTACTCTGTGACTGTCACTCTGGCTTGAAGCTCCCAAAACTGAGATGATAGTGGCGTATCTGGGAAGCCTTTTCTCACACAGGCAAATCGGAAGGTAGGGAGCAACTATATTCCAGAGCCCCTTGCTGGCTATCTACTGAAAACCAGAGTGAAGTACCCACACCTGAGCCAGCCTTACAAGATTTAAGCTTGGCTCTAGAGGGGGATGGGCATATGGGGTATAGGGATACCCATGATGGATGTGCTCGACAGGTGTGCAAGAACTGGAGAAATGTACTCTCGTCCCAAATTGTTCCCCAGCTGTTTCCACACAATCAACTTGCCAGCAGTAGCAGTTGGGGTTGGGGGGTAGAGGAGAAGTTTCAAGAGCAGACCAAGAGAGTTGTAAGGAGGAAAGGCAGGCCAGGATAGAAGAACAAAAAGCAGGCCAGGTGTTAAAATATGCACCGTGGAAAGAAAAGCCACCCAAGATGCTCCAAAGCCACAGACTCAAGTTAAACACATCACTGGAGACTTCGACAATTCTACTAAAAGTGTACTTAAGAAACATAAATGGATGCATTCACACTTGTGTGCAGGGGCTAGAGAGAGAGATCAGTAAAATGCTTGCAGTGCAGGTGTGAGGACCTGAGTTCAACCCCCAGCACCAAAGTAAAAGCTGGCAAGGAGGCACCAAGCCTTATTAAACTCAGAAGTCAGAAGGTGGAGGAGGAGAATCCCTGGGGCTCATTGGCCAGCAGTCCACCCAGCACTTTAAGGTAGAAGCAGGAGGATCCCAAGGTTACCGTTGGTTAGTAGTGAGTTTGAGATAAGAAGGCCAGTCTCTAGGCCAAGTAAACAGGGCACAAAAAAAGAAAAATTTCTTCAAACTATCCTTCCAAGAGGTATGTCTGTTTCTTTTAACGATTCTCAAATTGCCTGCATTAATTTCTGAAGTGATGGGGAAGAAAACTCAGGGCCCCTTGCATGTTATAAGAGTGCCTTACCAACAAGCAACTTCCTCCAGTCCAAGGGGAACATTTTCAAAGTAACCCCTTATGTGTACAAGTTCCGCTCTCCCCTCAATAACCCAAGCCATGTAATGCATGGGTTAACTGAAACTTCTGACTCAATCAGAGTTTGGAGATGCAGGGCTCTTTCATGTGGAACAGGGCCCACAGCAGGACACTGGGCTGCAGCTGAGACTGCCTGTCTAGTGCAGCCTTAAAAACACTTCTAAGAAGATACCCTAAGCCTCTGAGCAGGAAGCAGCTCTCAAAAACACAACCCCAGGCACTAAGGGCCACTTGGGTGCTGTGTGTAAAATCTACTTCAGACACTTCCAGGAAGAAGGTGGTGGCAGAACAGCACGCAGCTGAACAAGGGGAGACTGCTGGTACAATCCTGCACCTCCTGTCAGAGGGATAGGTCAAATGCCTGGTTTTAGCAGGGAGAGTCAATTGATGTGAAGGGACCTTTAGCAAAAAAGAGACCCTCTTTCTCATATAAAGCAGAACCTTTCAAAAGGGCAGGGTTTTTTTCCTGATTTTTGTTTTTAAGACAGGGACTCCTGTACCACAGGCCGGCTTCAAGGTCACTATATAATCACAAATAACCTTGAACCTCTGATCCTTGTCTCCCTAGAGCTAAGTTTACAGGCACACACCATAGCGCTCCGTTTACGTGGTGCTGGGGATGGAACCTACAGTTTTGTGAGCTCAAGGCAATAACTCAACCCATGAGCTCCATCTCCAGCCAAGAAAAGGGGTTTTCTAAAGTCTGCAAACTCAGAGCTGTGTTGTGGGGTCTAACGGTTCTGTTTCTATACCTAAGGCCTGCACCTTGTATTCCTGCAAACGGTACCAACAGGGACATTTTTACTTCTGTCTTCTTTCCCTCATGTCACAGTAACTCTCATGCTGTCTCCTCCTCCTTTAGTTGTCTTCCCAAATCTGGAATCTTCAAGTGCACTTGCATGCACCCTCCCTTATTCCCCAGGCAAAAAAGAATCCCAGAACATGGCCCTAGCTTCCTGGGTCACCCTGCCACTTCTTTCAGAGCTGTAGTCCTTTATGTCAACATCATCCTAAAACAGCCTTTTCCCTTTAGGGCCTGTCATCACCTCCCTTTCTGCATACCCACCGGTGGAGCTATCCCAAGGAAGGGCCTGAGAAGCCATAGCCAGCCAGGCAGCCCTGGTGCCATTGCTGCAATGCCTGCCAGCAAGTGTCTGTTCTGATACCTAGTAGACACAAACCCCCCCACCAGTATGTACCTGACTTGCCACCAGGTATCATTATAATTAGTCACTGTAATTGAAGCTGAACACAATTAATTACATAATTTTTGAAGTGTTCAAGTTTAATTCCATTAGAATTACATCATGAAACCAGGGAATTACATAGGATTACCAACAAAAAGCAAATAAGGATGAATGAAAGAAACTCCAGGCTGACTCCCCACATGTCTGACTCACAGCCAAGGCTGAAGCAGAGCCCATCACCACACCTGTTTTAAATAAGCCTGTGGCAGCCAGCCAATTGGATATCATAAGGACCCATCTCTGAAAGGACTCATAACCTGCATCCCAAACACTGTGGACACAGGCTTGCTGGATGCTCAGTGTCAGTATAACACTGAAAACCATTCCCTCTGAGGAAGGGTGGTCTCTCTCATAGATGCCATTCCCCAACCTCCGTTTTTAGGTCCAAATGGCATCCTAGTAAAAGCCATTCATCTGTCCCATTTCTATCATAGCCTCTCCCAAAATGCCAATTTGGGTACATTCAGTCTGGGATGGGCACTGGCCTGGCCCTCCCCATTATCTCCTGCAGAGTCTAGCAACACCACACACAACCTCCCAGTTCAATTCCTTGCTGCCCATCTATTCTTGCTGTGGTCCACCCTTCATATGGAGCTTCTGGAAGAATATTTTGCAATGCAAATCTAAGCCTTCAACTATCTGTTTTCAATTTAGAAATCAGTTGTTTCTCCAGGTCTTGGAAAACAGACATGCCTTCCTGGGGCAGTGCTGCAGACCCTGCTTCATTTGTCCCTAGAACCATAGGTACCAGCCCACATGCTGCCACTCAGTTCTTCACCTGTTTCCTGTTTCACCTACAAGAATGTAGCTCCTGAGTAACAGCAATTCCTTGAGGTTCCAGAACATAGCCTAGCTTAGCACAGAAGCAGGAAGTTCTGAATATTGCCTAAGCAAGTGGTTGGAGAAAGAGGCAAGGCCCATTCTTCAGAAGCTCCCGCCCCTCAGCCTGGTGCACAGGGATACTCTGCCTTTAGATCGCTCCCCAGCAGAAAAGGGGGTTACTTCATGTTGAAAAAGATCTGAGGCAGTCAGACACCATGAGACACACTCAAGAAGTGAGCAGAGGGCTGCATAGATGGGTCAGCTGGGAAAGTGCTTACTATCCAAGCATGAGAGCCCACATAAAAAGCCAGGTCAGTGAAGCCCTATAATCCCAGTGCTGGAGAGATGGAGTGCAGGAGGAACACTGAGGCTCACCGGCCAGCCAGCCTGCTTGATGAGTTCCAAGCAGTGAGAGACTTTGTCTCAGAAACCAAGGTGTTGGCCAGTCGTGGTGGCACACACCTTTCATCCCAAGCACTCCGGAAGCAAAAACAGGTGTATCTCGGAGTTTGAGGCTAGCTTGGTCTACAGAGTGAGTTCAAGGACAACCAGGACTATACAGAGAAACCCTGTCTCAAAAAAAAAAAAAAAAACAAAAACAAAAACAGACAACAAACAAAAGGTGTATAAGAAATGATAGCCAAAGCTGTAATTTAGTTTCCATAGGTAGATGCACATATGTGCATACACACCTGCACACGTTCTAGCACACACACACACACACACACACACACACACACACACACAAGCAAGGACAGACCAAGTAACTTGTGGAAAATACAAGTTGATCCAGAAACAAAACAAATTATTTCACTATGTTATTTCCAAAACCAACACACATTTTTACATATTTTCTCTTTTTTTGTTATATTTTTTAACTTCATCATTTCATAATAAACTACTATCATTCCCAACCCCAATCAAGGTCTGCAAGATGGATCACCAGGTAAAGGTGCTTGCTGCCAAGTATGACAACCACAGTTTAATTCCTGGAACCCACATAGCAGAACAAAAGAACTTCCAAAAGTAGTCCTCTTATCTCTACATATATGTTATACCCTGTGCACTCTCCTATACACATATACACACCAAAAAAGCAAGTATAAATAATGTCAAGTACATCAGGCATGCAATGTTGTATAATTTTCTGAATCCAGTCATCCAAAAGCTCAGATCCCAGTAATAAATCACTGAGAAAAATAAGATGTATAGTGTCACTGTGACTAGGATGCTCTCAGAAAGTCAGTGAGCATCCACAACAGGACGCCATCCCTTCCTGCAAGCTAAAAACAGACCCCTTGAAGGGGTGCTGTCCTCAGGATATCGGAGGACTTGAGTGGCTCTGCCACCACATCAGCTTGACTTCCAGGGTCTGGGAAAGGTGCAGCCCTGGCCAGCATAAGGTTAAATACTCACAGTACACACAGCAACTCCCTTCCCAGCACCTAGATGTTCTGCAGTGAAGGTCTCTCCCACAACTCATCTAACATAGCTGTGTGTGCACGTTACACTCAGATACACTTGGACGAGGACGTGGGGCTGGTGAGTTAGAAAAGAAGGTTTCTTTCAGCCCCAAACATCTGATGAAGTCTGCATGCAAGAGTGCAATATCTTGAGTAGTGCTTCCTTCTAGCTAACAAGGAAGCAGAGAGAGTGCGCAGGCTAGGAAAGTCACAGCTACAGTAAGTCTACCTGAGGTTGGGATTTGAGTCTCAGGCCAAGGGAAGGCCAGGTTTCACAGAGCACTCCTTGTGGGGCAACCCAACCAGGCCCCACTTCACTCTCTAGCTACTTAGTAAGCCAGACAACCCAGAACTCTTCTCAGACAACCCATAGGAGGACCCAAGAGTCATTCTCCCTACACAGTGGAATTTGTACATCCTGCACAGAGCTGTGTATAGATATCATGGAATAAACCAAGGGCCTAGGCCATGACCCACTAGTGCTCAGTGCCCAGGAAATGAGGCCTGGAAGTGGGAAAAAATAAACTCCCTGTCCTGTCACCAGCAGACGTACGCTGGCTAGTTTATAAAATCCAGCCTGTGAGCAGCCTGTGCCTTCCCTTCTCATTCCTTTCACCTGACATGAGAGTCTGTAGATCCAGAGCTGGGAAAGTTAAAGTGAGGGGGACAGAGGCATACCAAATTCAAGCTAAACTAAAGTCTGCAGGTAAAGAAATTTTACCCATTCCATCTCCAGCAAAAATAAACTGGTCTCTCTGTGGTCTCTCTCTGTCTCTGTGTCTGCCTCTCTGTCCCTGTCTATCTGTCTCTGTCTCTGTCTCTGTCTCTGTCTCTGTCTCTCTCTCTCTCTCATGTTGTCTGTGTCTCTCTCTCCTCCTCCCTCGTTTTTTTTTTTTCTCTCTCTGTCCTTGGTCCTGGGGATTAAACCCTGGGCCTCTTATATTCTAGGCAAAAGCTCTATGCTGAGCTGTATTCCTAGCCCACAAAGCCCGCCCCCCCCCCAAAAAATCTACCATATGCTCCAAACTCTGGGTCTCAATCCATCTCTGTACACACCATCAATCTTTTGCCCAGACATCCAACAAACACCTGAAATCCCAAAAGATTTCTGGAAATCCCTCTTCCCTTTGCTGGCCCACTCCCTCCACTCTGCTCCTTCAGTGGCAGTCCATACCCCCGGACCACCCTGCTTCTCTCAGATCCCACCTGCTACCCTTGCTTCTGCAGATCCATGCAAATGTTTACTTGTACAGACAAACAATGATGTTACCAGCAAAGAAATACCCTAGGTAGAGCTTTCTGGAGTAATGAAAAAACAGAGAAAGTGTGGACTATGAAGGCCGCTGCTCTGAACCAGGGCTGGCCAGGTGCCAAGCCCACGAGAGCTTCTGGGGAATGGGCCGGTGCAACACATTCCTCTGGCCCAGACACCCAGACCTGAGCACTTCTGGCTGCAGGCTTGCTCTGACATTTGCTGGGCTCTAACAACTAGATGGCAAGTGAAGGAGGCACCCTCCCTCTCAGGCTGCACGTAGACTTGATAACAAATCTCCAACTTCATTTTTAAGTGGATTTTTAGGGAGCTGAAGACACGTCTCAGTTGGTAGTGCTTGCCTACTATGCATGAGGTCATGAGTTCCATCCCCAGTACAAGGGGGTAGCGGGGTGGGGGGACCTACATGGATTTGAACCAACATGTACAAAAAAGGAAATTAATAAATAAGAATACAAATCAAACATAGTCCTTCGGTAGGTTTCCAAGTGTACTGGCTAGTTTTATGTGTCAACTTGACACAGGCTGGAGTTATCACAGAGAAGTGAGCTTCAGTTGGGGAAATGCCTCCATGAGATCCAGCTGTGGGGCATTTTCTCAATTAGTGATCAAAGGGGTAGTGCCATCCCTGGGCTGGAAGTCTTGGGTTCTATAAGAGAGCAGGCTGAGCAAGCCAGGAGAAGCAAGCCAGCAAGAAACATCTCTCCATGGCCTCTGCATCAGCTCCTGCTTCCTGACCTGCTTGAGTTCCAGTCCTGACTTCCTCTGGTGGTAAACAGCCATGTGGATGTAAGCTGAATAAACCCTTTCCTCCCCAACTTGCTTCTTGGTCATGATGTTTGTGCAGGAATAGAAACCCTGACTAAGACACCAAGTATAGTCATTTTAATAGAACTGCCCTAACGTCCATGATATTAAGAACCAGATCTCAGCTGGAATGCAGTTCCGTGGGAGTGTTACCCTAGCATGGGCAACGCCCAGGGTTCAATCCCCAGCACCGAAGGGGGAAAAAAATCAACTTTGCATTCTAAAATTAACTACTTGAGTATCCCCAGCAGAGCATGGAAAGGCCAACCCCTGAAAGAGGCCACAGCCCTCACGCAAGCAACACTTTCCAGTTGTGCACAGTCCTAGGAGAGAGTATGGCAGATAGTGCATGGAGAACCTAAAGCGGACAGCAGATGCCACAAGTCAAGGTGGCTGGGTGCTGACCCGGCAGCCATCTGATACACTCAAGGAGAAAGGCATTATTTGGAAGACAGCTCAGAGCCCCACCCCCCAGCCGCTAATAACTGTTTCCTAGGAGCCCCCTGTCCCCATACTTGGCCTTCCTTGCCCGCTGCAGTCCCAGGCACACTGAGAAAGCCTCCTCCTTGCCATTCAGTCTGCCTCATCCTAAAGAGAGTCTGCCACTCCTCCAGGCGGGAAGGAATGCAGGCAATCAGGCTGAAGCCTCAGATGGATGTGCAGAGGAAGCTTCTCGGGGCAATGTCCACACACCAGCAAGATTCTGGGTTTGCTTCTGCTGGAATGAAAGATCTGGATGCAGTGAAGACAGACATCTATCAGAAGTTCTGTCTGCCAGCCTGGGGAATGTGGTCTCCATTCCATGCCAGAGTAAGCTGCTGTGGGTGTTTACGGACAGGCACAACATGATGAAATCAATGGTTTGAGAAGAATCATCTGGCAGCCGACTGCCGTGGATTTCAACCTGCTTCGAATGGACAATTTTGAAACAAGCAACGATTACAAACTTAGGTAGTATGTGTTAGAAAAGACAAGATCTCATCAGCAATAAACAACCTCCAAACAGTGTGTACACACACACACACACACACACACACACACACAAAGATTTCATTAAACTATCATCAAACTATGGGATGACAACATAATTACATACCAACACGAAGCCATGTAAAACAACTGCAAACCACTTCTAACTCCCTGACAATGACCTTCAACCATAACTGGCAATATCCTTCCTTTCCCAATCCCACGTTGTGCTGACAAACCGTACATGCCAGAGCTGAAGACAACAGTGGACAAAGTGGGAAAGAAAGGCAATTCCTTCCCTCTAGGATGGCCAGCTTCAGGTAACAACTTATCACTGTAGTATGATAGGCCCAGAAAAAGCCACCCTACAGGTCCCCTGTGCTCACTGCAGAGGCTCATCACCTGGAAGAAGCATTTAGCAGCAGTCAGGTTTCCTGTCTGACTCCAGGATTCCCACACTTGCCTACCGAGTAGAAACATGATCCCAACTTGAACCTGTCTCCCACTTGGCTGGAAGATATGAGAGCACGCACGGGCTGTTACGAAAGCAAGAAACTGAGGTAAAACTGAAGTAGGCAAGCCAGTCTGTGAGTGTCCTGACACTGGCATGAGTGCAGCTCCCACAGCCAATTGCCCCAATTTTCTGTTCCAAAGCCTCGAAGCTGTAACACAGAATGTAACTACAGCTCTGTTCCGAGTTTAAGGTCTGTGTGCTGGGATACATAGTTTTGTTTTGTTTTATTTTGTTTCCATTAAAAAGGTCTAAGAGGGCTGGCAAGATGGCTCAGCAGGTAAGAGCACTGACTGCTTTTCTGAAGGTCCTGAGTTCAAATCCCAGCAACCACATGGTGGCTCACAAGCACCCACAATGAGATCTGACGCCCTCTTCTGGTGTGTCAGAAGACAGCTACAGTGTACTTAGGTATAATAAGTACACTTTAATCCCAGCACTTGGGAGGCAGAGGCAGGCTGATTCCTGAGTTCAAGGCCAGCCTGGTCTACAGAATGAGTTCCAGGACAGCCAGGGCTATACAGAGAAACCCTGTCTCAAAAAACCAAAAAATAAAAAATAAAAAATAAATAAAAATAAAATAAAACAAAAGAATAGATTGGGCCAGAAGGATAGCTTAACAGGTGAAAAGCGCTTGTCACACAATCCTGAAGACCTGAGTTTGATCCCTAGCACCCCAGTTAAGAGAGAAAACTGACTCCAGAAAGTTGTCCTCTCACCTACATGCGTATGCACACACATACACACACACACACATACACACACACACACTTGCGTACACACTTCACACATTTAATAATAAAAAAATTTTTTAAACAAAAAAATGTTTTAATGTATTTGTTTCACGAGTATCTGTCCAGTCTTATGGAATGACACAAGAAAACAGTGATCACAGCAAAAGAATGTAGCCATCTCCAAGAAAAAAAAACAAAAAACAAAATCCTTTCCAAACCTCAATTAAAAGAAAAAAAGTTGTAATGTCTAATCTCAAGAAGTAATTTAAATTTTCATTTATATCTTATCTTACAAAAATCTCAAAATAAGGAAGTACCACAAATACTTAGTTTAAAAAAAACAGTTGTCATAACACTGAAGATGACAAGATGACGCGTCTGGCAGGGCAGGAGCAGAGCAAGAAATGACAGGCAAAGGTGACAGAGCTTGCAGCTGCCTTGGGAAGGCTAAGGGCGGCTCCACAGTAGCCCTTCCTCACCATCAACCCCCAGGCCTTGCTGAGGTTTGCAGCTTCTAGCTCTTGAAAAACAAGAGCCTTCCAGGCCCAAAAAGAAGGTTCAGCCAATAAAGGCACATATCACCAAGCCTGACCACCTGAGTTCCATCTCTGGGAACCTCATGGTGGAAGGAAAGACCTCGCTCCCAAGTTGCCCTCTAGCCTTACTCTTAGTACATGCACAACAACCAAATGTCACTTTTAAAATAATCGTTTGCCTTCTGTGTCATTTACTAACTTATAAAAAAGCCTGGGACGGGGGTGTATGAGCACCTATGTGTACAAGCACTCAGTGCAGAGGCCAGAGGGGA
Source organism: Montemys delectorum (assembly GCA_019843815.1). Taxonomy (NCBI): domain Eukaryota; kingdom Metazoa; phylum Chordata; class Mammalia; order Rodentia; family Muridae; genus Montemys; species Montemys delectorum. The sequence continues at coordinate 50,019 of JADRCD010230912.1, forward strand.
AAGAAAGCAGGTACCTCCTTCCTCTCTCCCTTTCCAGCTTATTTCTGAGACAGGTCCCTCACTGAACCTGAAGCTCATCTTTTGGCTAGGTTCACTAGGGAACTCTGGGGGTCAGTCTGTCTCTTCTCCCATAACCTGGAGTTCCAGGCATGCTCCTCATGCCCTATTTTTGTATAGTTGCTGAGGATTTAAAGTAGGTTTCGTTTGCCTTCTCAGCACGGGCTCTTACACACCGAGCCATCTCCCCAGCCCTATCTTACTTTCATCAAATCAGTTTTTAACAGAGTAAACATGGTAATAAACCACAGTACTCAGAGGTCCAAGAGAACAACCTAGTAATAGCACTTAAAATGAGTTCACATGGTTTTGCATCTTTAAAACATCAAATTACATTAGAAAATAAAAGTCACAATTTATTAGAGAGAAAGACTCAATTGAAAGAACCTTGCTTACAGGAGGGCAGTGGAAAGAAGCTCTTGAGCTGTGGCTTTGATGTATGTTTTACTTTTTCAGTCAGGGCCTCACTTAGCCCAGGCTGCCCCCAAACTCTATGTATTCAAGGACAACTTCTGATCATCCCTCACCTACCTCCCCAGTATAGGGATTTACAGATATGCACCACGGTCCTGGGCGTGGCACCTAGAGCCTGGTGAGGTAGCAGGCACTCCACCAAACTGCACTACATCCTCAGCCCTGACTTTGGTTTGTTTATATGCCAAGTAGAGAGATCTGAGAGCCTCTTCTATCTTAAACATAAAAAAAAAAAAAAAACGAAAAAAAAATAAATAAATAAAAGGAGCTGTCAATACCCAAATACATTTTAATGACAGTATGAACAGTATTCTACTGCTCAATTCTGTAATATTCACTTAAGAAGAAAAGAGCTATTTTGTCCATTTGTTTCTCCCTTAACATAACTCAGGATGCCTTGCCAGCAACCATAGGCAACTTTTTACAATGTTAACTGCATTTCCTTATTGAGGAAGTACAACTGCAGCTTCGCTCAAGGTAATGTGAAAAAGAACCAGCTACTTGGCAGTTCGGAGCTTAAGCTCTAGCAATTTCCTCCAGCATTAACTGCATAAATCAAACACTTGAAAGCATCCTTGATTTCAAACCAGGGTGAGTGGAGTTTAGGCTGCAGACTCGGGCGTCTTAGAAAGGTGTGGTCTGCCTTCCAGGCTCTGCTTCCAGAGCGCTTTAATGGAAGGAAGCAGGACCTAGTCAGTTTTACTCAATGTGAATCTCCTCCTCGGCTACTGCTTCCTTGTTCTGCAGGGTGTCTTCCCAGTAGCCTTCGGTCTGATTTCCTTTCCTCTCAGAAACACCCCCAACCCAGAATTCTATTACCCATTTCCCATGGCCCAAGGATCTATTAAACACAAAATGCCTGCCAAATGCCTGCAGCCTCCAACAGTAAGAAAAAAGAAATCAGATGAGAATTTAGAAATTGACATCTCTTATTTACTGTAACTTTTTTCAGCACTGGGATGGAACCTTTGGATTCTCATATGCTAGGCAATCCATCTGCCCTCCACCCACAGCCCTAAAAATCTTTTGTCTGTCTGTTTTTCAGACAGGATCTCACCGGAGCTCACCATGTAGACTGACTGGGCTGGCCACAAACTCAAAGATTCACCTGCCTTATAGGCTGCCTGCCCAGTGCCAGGATAAAAGGTGTGTGTACCACCATGCCAGGCATAGCCTTAAAACTTGAAGAGGTTTACAATGAACTAGACATCTTTCAAAAACTGTGTTCACCCTGAGATTCTTTGTAACTGTATCATTTAATGTGAACAGTATCATAGCACTTTTTAGGGACTCAGAAGCATCCTGGGTACAGCACCACAGAGGCCAATAACACAGGTTCCGTCAATCCCAGGTCCCTCTCTGAAAGAATACATACACCCTCCCCTGCCAAGCAATGCTCTCCTCACCAGCTTTCTCAGAACCCAGGTCAGAAAAGAGAGACAGGGCTAAGAACAGTGGTTCATGTCTATAATGATAGCATTGGGAGGTGGAGAGAAGCCAGGAAGATTTGTATTTGAGGCCAGCTTGCTCTATAAAGATCCTAACAACAAATTAATAAATAATTTAAAAAGTGCAACTAAAGAAAGCCAAAAACATGACCAAGACCAACAATGCCAGATGATCCTTCGGAAAATCCAGTAACTACAGACACAGGAAGACCTGACTTGGAACAGATAGAAAGTCAAGGCCACCAAGTAGCTTTCAGGAGCACACTCTCAAAAACTGAAATTTTCCGGAAAACTGTCAAACAGTTCTCAGGGGACCGCGGCACTGGTCTGTTAGTGAAAAGGCACCCCAGAGCAAGTTCACTTCCTCAAGGCTTTCAGTGAGGATTCCATCGCTACATACAGGATATTTAGGCAAAGGAACTGACTGACCTTAACTCACCATCAGGCTACCATAAAATGTAAACTTATTCTCCCGTTAAAAAAAAACAAAGGTAGTGATGCACGCCTTCTTTAACCTCGGCACTCAGAGTTCCAGGACAGCCAGGGCTATGTAAAGAGACCCTGTCTCAGAAAAACAAAACAAAAACCAAAACCAAAAACAAACCATGATCAATTATGGCCTCTGAGGTTCTTTTTCTCTCAAACATGACTAAGATGTCCAGGGGAAGAGTGATATGGAGCAAGGAGAGGCTGTGGCCTCTCTTCAAATATCACCAACAGAAATGAATAACCACCAGCAGTGTCCTTCCACTTGGCTCCGGTCAGACTCATGTGCAAGAGTCCAAGAGTTCCACCTGTTTCCAATTAGATACCAGAATTGCTGGAGTGTTTAAACTACATTTGCTTGCTACTTACACAAAACAAGTCTTCCAGGTTTTTTTTTTTTTTGAATGGTTAAAATATGTTAAAATAAGATTAAGGGTCTGGTTTAAACAATCAGAGGCAGGGGAATTTCAATTGAAACCAAAACTATCTCTCTGTGGCAGCAATAACCCAGAGCTTCAGACAAAACAAACGGACGAGGTAGACACATTTCTGCAGCTGACAATGACTAATAAAACTCAGACTTTCCTTGGGAAGGGCAACTATACTTTAAAGCTACATATTAAATTTCAAATAAATCTAAAATGATTCCTATAGTCACTTACAATCCTATATATCAGAATAACTTACAACAGTAGCTTTGACCAGGCATTTGTGTTATGGACCAGCAAGATACATGAAATTTTCATAAACTATAAAAGGAACCAAGAGCGAGAAGGGAGCCTGTCTCTGAAAGGTTTTCCATATGATGAAATTTCTCCTAAAACAATATACAAAATTTCCCCTAACACATCTATCCTCCTTTTGCCTCACTGTGGAATGGAGACATAGGACTTCTATCTCTGGCCTTGTTTTTTCTACACCCTCAGAAGCTCCGATCATCAATGGAAAGCTCCCGCACACTGGCAGGTTTTTCTTCTTGACTATCAACTGAGAAGGGATTTTTAAAACTTCAATGCCCTGGGCTCAGTGGGGTTGCCCAGACAACAGGTCAGCTAGGGGGATGAGGAGAGAGTAATTCTTGGGTAGACAAAGTTGTTGTTCCCCTTTCCAGCGTAGACCTGAGTGCTGATGGAAGACAGGCCAAACAGCTTCCATGCACCCAGCCCCATCAAGAGCTACTGCATTTATTTTATCCTTGCACTGACTTGTGCCTTTAAAAAAAAAGGGGGGGGGAGTTCACCCAAGCAAAAGCTTTGAGCAGCTGATAATAACCCTTCCCACACCCAGACTCCTAAGACACCTACATTAAAAGAACCAAGCAAAGAAGTCAGGAGTGCCCTGGGTCACGAGCTCGCTCATCGTCCTACCAGAGGCACTAACGAAACGGGATATTCTAACTGAAGTTATATACTTATTTCTAGAAGCAGTGTTGGGCTGCAGGAAACACACACACAAACACCAATGTGAGCGCTTCCAGAAGTGGGGGGGGGGGGGGGAAGCAACCAGAAAATAGACTTGCAGCAAAAACTGAGTTTGTTTTCTGACTTGAAGAGAGAACATTTTTGAAGTTCACTTTTGCAGAGGATTCTCAACAAAGAACAGGTCGTACTACAGAGAAAGCACCCCAAAGGGATACAACTACAGGCCGGCCCCAACCTCTCAACAGTCAGAGCTCCACTAATCCGAAAACAAGTTACAAGAGTTAAATATACCTCTTCTCAAACATGTATTTAAGAGATAAATTTATACAATGGTGTTTCTCTTTTTAAAAGAAAAAAAAAAAAGTTGGTTTTTACAAGTCTGAGACAGGATCCAAACTTGTTCAACTCGTCTTAGCGACACTCGGGCCTCTTTTTTGCAGGACAAGCCTTGGTTGGGGATGAGAAAGGAAACAGGCCAGTTTTCAGGAACTCTCTTCAGGGGCATACATCCACTTCAAGTCCCCAAGTTGTCTTAAGACCCAAGAAGCAGGAGAATAAGAACGCGGCCCTCCAGGAGCGCAG
>JADRCD010230913.1:0-24388 GCA_019843815.1 Montemys delectorum
AAAAAAAAACATACTAGTAAATGTAATATATACTATCTGAAGAGTAACATCAGTTATCTAAGTGTGATAAAGAGAAAACTCAGGTGTAAGTATGAAATGGTTCAGCATTACACCTGAAACCTTCCAATGCCTTTACAGACTAAAGGAGGAAACGTTGTTATTTTTCATGAAATTTCTGAGTTAATTTTATAAGAGGTAGATCTCAAATGACCTTTCCAAAATAGAAATAAAAATAATCATTTGGGCTGGGATGAAAGCTAAATAAAATATCTGACTTAGTAAATTTCAGGCTCTAAGTTTGATCCTACTTGTTAAAGTAATTAACTTAATAAACAGAATCTTCCTGAAAATAGGCAATGTAGATATTGACATAACCAAAAGTCTTATAAGGTTACATAGAGCTTATGGAATGAACATGATAATAGAGACGACAACTTTACAAAACCTATAAAAATATATAAGAATAATAGAAAATGCTTTGGCTGCAGAGACAGCTCTGTGACAGTTAAGAGCAGTTACATATACATAAACACGCAAACACAAAAATATTTTAATTGAGATAAATCTTTTTAAAATAAGTAATTACAGAAAATAAGAACTAGGGAAATGTCACTGGCAAAATGACTCATAGAAAACTTTTAAAAAATCAACTAAGATAGATTGAGGTTGATATGGGTAAGTGCTAAGAAAGTATGGAGGAAAGTAATTAAAATATATTATACATCATATACACTTATGAAATCGTCAAGCAATAAAATTTGTCAATAAGAATTAGAACTGTTCAAGGAAACATTGGAATATCAGTGCTATGTGAAAAATGAAAAAGTAAGAGAATACAAGTTTCAGTAGGAAAACATTCATATTTTAGAGAGCAGTTGTTAAAATAGCCAACAATGAGCCCAGAAAAGAATATTTAAATTTTCAGTGGAAAAAAGGCTAGGTGTGTGGCTCAGAGGTAAAGACTATATCAAGAATGTTCAAATGGTTTCCATTCTCAACCTTGCAAAAAAGGTTTTAAAAGTTTTTAATCAAAAGAAAAACACAAATTATTGAACTTTCAAAGAAGCAAAGCAAAAACTAAATAAATGAAACAGATAAATACATACATAACATTTTAGTTGTAATGATACATTTTCTTCCAGAGGACAAAACAAAACAAATTGTCTTATTGGAAAAGCAAACACTTGCTGGACTGCTCCTCAGGTTAGATGGCAGACACAGGTAAATTCAATGTGAAGTCAAGAGGACGTAACATTTTTCTCAGGGAAAATTTTGCAGTCATTCAGTGTCCTAACAGGATTTTCTTGTCAATGACCATTGATCTTTTTAATAAACTAATACCTTCTATTCCCCATTGCTGAAAATACATCAGTCGATAGAAAGTCTTCATTCTTTTGTGAAAGACCTATGTTGTTTTGATAAAATGATACAGCCTCAATTTATCACACAGACAGATGTGGTTTGTAAACACAGAATCCAATGTCTATTTGTTGTTACATATAAGTAGTGGTACCTTACCTATGATCCATTTTGCTTTCAGGCAATCAAACTTTTGCATTATATCCATCTCATATAAACCCAATCTTCTCACTGATATGTCTATAACTTTGATTTTTCTTCATTCCTATGAACTAATTTTATCAGAAGACATGTTTACTCCTGTTCTTTTTTTTTCCTTAGACTAACTGGGCTAGGAGTCTCATCAAATTATTTGACAAATTCAATGCAAGTCCAATCAAACATCTAATCATATATTATAATGCAATTTCCAATTGCAAAATTTATGCAAGAGAAAAATATGAAGTCAGCCAAAGCAATGTGGAAAACAACATAGATGAGAATAGTCCACCAGAAAAAATAGCAAAACACATAAAGATATAGTAATTAGAACAGTATGGCATTCTCTTAGGGTAAACAAGGATTGATGACAAAAGAATAGAAAAACTAAGATAACCATAGCTGGTACAGCCACACATGTCAACTTAGCACAAATGAATGGAATGAAGGGTAAACGGTTTCAACAGTTCCACTTAAGATTAGCAGAAATGTCAATAGACCCAGTAAATGTGAGTACTAATTTCTCTTTTACAATTTCAGAATGAAACTGCAACTACAAAGTAATATTTTCAGTTCAACAACTGTTTCCATAAATACTGCAAACCACCTTTTAAATATTTATTTTTAAACTCATGAATCTAGGATACTGTCACCCTTGTTGTGAAAGCTGCTTCTTTTATTGGGCAGCAACTGATTCTCCTTCTCAGAATCAGTGTGCTTGATTCCACTCAAGCCTGGGTCATGACTGTGATACAGAATGAACTCTAAGCTGTGGGCCTGTGGACTGGGATGTATTCAAAGCCCCAAGGCTGATGTTCTCTAAAAGCATTAGGAGATTTTTTTACTCTGACTAAACTCAGTGTATCTGGACTTTCCACATTAAGACTTGTCTATCTAGGAACCTGAGATCTTCCAATATCTCCACACAAGCTTATGCATCATTGTGAAATACAAAATGTTCAATGTTTAAAAGCACATCTACTAATGCAGTAGTTATTAAATTTAAAGAAATCAGAGAACTCCCAGAGAAATGCTGTTTGGGGCTGAAGTTTGGCTGCAAACTATGCTGTCCTGTGTTGTTCTCTGTTATATTCAGCCTGGTGTCATTCCCTAACACACATAAAAATTCCATAGCCTAGAAACACTGTACAAATGACACTACACACGCAATGAGAGACCCAGGAACTTACCTTATTGATCCTGTGTAACCTAAAGGGGTATCAATTTTGTGTACTTGAAATGGATTTATTTTAGTCACAATTGCTATGGGAAAACTGCTAATTAATGCCAAAGCCTACCATTGACTGGATTATATTTTGAACTCAGCACATAATGAAGGATTTCCTACATTGGTAGGGCTTGCCCTTCTCTGACCTTGTCTAAGGAGTTCAAAAACCCACATACACCTCTCCCTGCAGAATGTCATGTAGCCTTAGTTAGATTACAGGTCTTAGCACAGCTAAAACAACACATCAAACACTTAGAATATTAATCAAACTAGCACAAGGCTCTCTATCACCACACACCCAATTAAACCTGACATTATTCACACTCACTGTAATAAATGTCTGTGCTACCCAATATGAACTTCCCATTGTCTGTCACTGAAGTCAGCCAACACATATACCACCCATCCTGGTCAAGTGGAAGGACCCACCAGATGGGTGTTGGGATGGAGGAACTTCCCCCTCTCCCCACCACCCCAGGACCAGCCTAGGCCAATTTGGGCCCCTGCCAGGAATATCCAACACCACTCTACCAACCGAGAAGATGACTTAATGCCCACTGACAGATCAAGAATGGGAAAAAATGGAAGAGACACCACCCCTAACCAAACAGCAAGATCTCCTGGGAAGACGTCCATGACCTAGTGGCAGCCACCCAGGACATGTGCCCCTTACAAGATTCCCTCTCCTCTATTCTTATGGCTGTCTTTGTTATCCTCCATTCCAACTCTGTTATAGTTCAGCTTTTTCCTAACCCTCCCAATACCTACAACTGGAAAGTCTTCAATACAACAAACATAACAAGATTATAAGAACTCAGGGCTGCCCACTGGAAAGATGTTGAAGCACAGTTAAGTTGTGGTAGCACCAGGCTTGCCAACCTCAAAACTCATTTTCTGCCTTTAATCCACAATTCCTGGGTTAATCAATGGCAGATAGCAGTCCTGGGTAAGCTCTACCATAAGAGATATGATAAATACCCCGTGACTGACTTACACATCTTTGGCAAGCTTGTCTCCACTGCCAAATCAATCGTTATTCGAATTAATATTCAATAGAAAGATCAAACTTGGATACAGATTCAAGCCATACTTTCCCGTTTACTGTACATTCAGTATGCAGCCAACCTCCTTCCTCTCACCACCTCCCTTAACTCCTCCCAATGCTTCTTCCGTGCTCCCCTCTCCTGGCCATTATTGGCAGCTATTCCCATTAACATCTTGCTTCATAAACCCCCTGGGGCCTGTCTTAGTCAGAGTTTCTGGGACAGGGCTTTACCTACAGAGAAGTTATAAAACATTCCTCTCTTCAACCTACCCCTTCCCTTACAGGGTCCATATCAAGACCCCACCCTCTTACATGTTCTCATAATTTCACTGTCACTAAGCCAATATGTGCTAGCAAACCTGCTCTTCTCCAGTGCCATAATACTACTAGTCCCTGCTTTAAACCCCTATTTCAAGGCTACTCTACATCTGTAATAATTGTTCCCCAGGTTTATCTCTATGAGCCCGAGGCACTTACCTTACAACTAGGAGGAGATTTAAAAAAAAAAAAAAAAAAAAAAAAAGGTATTCATCCCTTTATTTCTCAGATTAATTGTTGCCATCTTTATGGATGCAGGCAAAGCTACCGGAGCAGCCCTTGTCTAAACACATCATTTGGCCAGTAACTGCTAGGACTAACTCTACCTAGTAATGGCTTCCATTATAGACAGTCTTCAGTCCCTTCAAAGACAGATAACCTCCCTAACAGGGATTGTGCTCCAGAGTTAGAGGGCCTTGGATTTCACTACTGCTGAATACTGAGGAACTTGTATTTTGCTGGGGAAGGAATGCTGTTTTTATTTTTTATTTTTTTTTTTTTATTATTTTTTTAGATATTTTCTTTATTTACATGCAAATTTCTCCTTTCCCAGTTTCCCCTCCAAAAAACAAACAAACAAACAAACAAACAAACAAAAACAACAAGAACAAACCCCTGTTGCCTCCCCCCTCCCCATGCCTGCCACCCCACCCTCTCCCACTTATTGGCCCTGACATTCCCCTACACTGGGGCACAGAACCTTCACAAGGCCGAGGAATCTGGGCTGGTGGAACTTGTAGGCTGCTCAAAGATCTCCTACAGGATCTGAGGGCATGTTATTTGCCCAACCCCCTAAGCCCCCTGGTACTCAAAGTCTTTCCTGGCTTGGCTTCTCCTCCTCCTTAACCATATTTTGCACATCAGAACCCTGCTCTACCTGGCACTCTGCCCGGTTCAATTTTTAAAATGGTACTTGTAAGTAGCGTTGTAAAATTCACTGCTGATCAGGTTCAATATCCAGCCATCCCCAGCATAGAGGCTGAGGGGTACAAGGATACCTCGATATTATAAAATAAATCAAGGGGGAATGTGGAGAAACTCTGCTAATTGAGGTTGAATAAGTCTACCGTTGACTGGATAGCCTTCTGAGCTCAGCGCATAATGGAGGATTCCCTTTATTGACAAGGAATCCTCCATATGTTCCATTCTGGAACAAATTGTTCTTCTCTGACCTTGTCTAGGGAGTTCAATAAATTTATACATCTCTATTTGTAGAATGCCATGTAGCCTTAGTTAGATTATAGGTTAAACTTCTTTTCTTCTGATAAGAGCCCATTCATCTAGCTCCTGAAGTGCTTCCCTGTGCAAATGAGGCACTCAGTACCTCAAGTCTTCAGCCAATGATCTTTGCCAATCCTGGATATTCTGACCCCATCCTCAAAATTTTATAAGCCCTGAAACAACCCAAGTAAAGTTGAACTGCTTCCCTGCAGCTGGTCCCAATGCACTGTACATACTTACAGGGCTTCTGAATCCCTGTCCATCATCTCTGCTTTCTTTCCTCTCATGAACTGATATTGACTGATAATTTCTGAGGTCAGAGAGGGTCACAATTACTTCAGAGTAAGTTCTTGCTAAATTTTGATATAGTTGTGATCTGATAATTCATATCTATGTCACATTTTAACTTGTATCATCTTGGTGTCCCACAAATCCAATTAATTCACCTGAAATTTCTATAAAGAGTAAAAAAGAAAGTGAGAGAGATACAAGAGTGGATTTTAAAGGTAACCTTAACTTACATTTAAATAAATATTTTTCTTCTTTGGCAGTGATAAAAATACTTAAATTTAAAATAGAGTATAAACTGGACTCCCTCTCAAAATGCAGGCATCTTTGGTCCTGTCTGTGCCTCTGTGCATGGAAGAGGCCACGTTTTCCGAGAGTTAATTCTTACTCATTCTTATTCTTTCCAAAGAAAAAGTACAACACCTCTCTGGAATAAATTATGCTTCCCCTGAATGAAATTCCCAGAAGGAATTACATCATTTTCTACCTTGAGGGAGTTTAAATCTCTAAAGTGTGCTGTTTCTTGGGAATTTTATTGTTGAATGGGAAGTAAATTAAATGTACTTGCTATCATTAAATTCTATAAGGAAAAATCCAGTGAGATCAATTTCTTTGTGAATAAACTTGTTTTGTTGGGCTAATTCTTTAAGAAGAATAAAAAGCTTCAAGATAAACCTATTTTAATAAATAAAATAAGTAGTACATTTCTATATTAGAAGATAGCTTGATATCATGTCAGTTTTCCCAAACAACACTAGTAAGCATCTACTTAGAACCTATGACCTCCATTAGCCATGAAATTTTGAATAAGCTTATATTACCAGGTTTAGATTCCTTCTTGGGAAAAGGCCTCAAATACATAGAACTGTTGGTTACTCCCACAACAGTGATACTACTATTTCAGCAATTCTTAAATCTTGCCTATGGTTTGGTATTTATAGATCACAGTGTTCAAATTTGAGTAAGATGAATGATGCATTTTTCTCTTGTCTTAGTTTGGGTTTTATAGCTGTGAAAAGACACCATGACCAAGGAAACGCTTACAAAGGGCACCATTGAATTGGGGTTGTCTTATACGTTCAGAGATTCAGTCAATTGTCATCAAGACAGGAGCATGACATCCTTGAGGCAGATGAGAGGCAAGAGGAGCTGAGAGTTCTATATCTTTATGCAAAGGCAAACAGGAGAAAGCAGGCTTCCAGGCAGCCTTAAAGCCCACATCCACAATGAAACACTTCCTCCAACAAGGTTATTCCTCCAAATAGTTCCACTCCCTGGGCCAACCATATTCAAACTACCACATTCTATTCCTTGGCCACCATAGGCTTGTTCAAACATATGAGTTTATAAGGGCCATATATAAATAGAGCATAATGCAAAGTACATTTAGTCCAACTTCAAAAGTCCACATAGCAGTCCCAACAATGTTAAAAGTCCAAAGTTCAAAGTCTTTTCTCAGATTCATCCTATCACTTAACTGTAATCCCCAAAGCAAGACAGGAAAGCACCTGAGCAAATTCCAAACTCTGCATCTCCACATCTGTTGTCAAAGCATTCTTCAGATTTCCAATTCCTTTTTAATCTTTGTTGACTGCAACAAATTTCTTTTTCCTGGACTGGTTCCACTCCCTATTAGAAGTTTTCCTAAGCAGATATCCCATGGCTCTGGCATCTCAAACATCTTGATATCTTCAAGGCAACTTTAATATTACAGTTTCTTGTTCCAATGTCTTGGATCCACATATATTCTTCTGGGCTCCCCAAAGTGCTTGCCTCACTTCTCCAGCTCTGTCTTCCATAGAACTCTAGACTATAGTTGACTCCACTCCACTGCTGCTGCTGTTCATGGGGATCGTCCTATGGTAGTAGTATCTCCAATATGCTGAGATCTTCAGCTGCAACTAGACTTCATTAATAGCCTCTCATAATGTCTGTTCATGTTGTCAAACCTCAACTTCTTTTCATGACCCTCCAGTCTTGGGACATCAACTGCAACTGAGGCTGCACCTTCACCAGTGGCCATTCCTGGCTTTTCACAGTGCCAAGTCTCAGTTGCTCTTGATGACCCCTTCATACTTTCAAAACCAGTACCCCCTTGGTAATTCTTACAGATTATCAAGTCCAACTGAAGCACAAGGTACAACCTTGGCTGTCTCTGGAACACAGCTTCTTTGTGCACTCAGAAAACACTTCCCAGATTTCACTGAAGAGATGCTAGTCTCTTCTTTATCATGGCTAATTTCTTAGCTCCAGCTATCCAGCATCAATTGTCCCGGTAGTCCCTTCTGTTTTTCACTCTAAAGCCAGAACCACATGGCCGAAGCTGCCAAGTTCTGCTGCTTGCTAGAGCTAGAACATGGTCCCCTTGTTTTATTCTATTATCACCAGAATTCTGTTTTCTAACTCCTTCACTGCCTGAGTTGACTGTCCTGGAACTTACTCTGTAGATTATCCTTGACCTCAGATCTGCATGGGTCTTTCTCCTTAATGCTAGGATTAAACACATGTACCACCACACTTGGATTTAAGTGTTTCTTTACCAGCAACTTTTACTGTCCCAAGCTGGCCTTGAACTCAAGAGATCTGCTTGCCTCTTTCTCCTGGGATTAAAAGCATGTATTACTATGCTTATTCTTAAATTTAGCTGGGTGGGATCTTGCCCCAAAGTCACCACTCCTTTAATCTGTTATCTCCTAGAACATAGAATTCAGCTCCATTCTACTTCCTGGTGCCCTTTTAATACTTTAAAAAAAAAACCTATTTAGTATATGAGTACTCTGCTGCATAAACACCCACAGGCCAGAAGAAGGCATCAGATTACTCTATACATGGTTATAAGCCACCATGTGGTTGCTTGGCGTTGAACTTAGGACCTCTGAAAGAGTAGTCAATGCTCTTAACTGCTGAGCCATCTCACCAGCTCTAATACTAAAACCATATAGTTTATAATTTTTTCTTTGTAAGCTTGCTAAACTTCATCAAAATACTCTTCATGTGACTAAACTACAACACAGAGTCTAAACTGAGTTGTTTTGAGACCTCCTTTGTCAATGCAATTAATTTGACTTTCTTCACCTTAACCTAAGGCAGACCCTTTGGACAAGGGCAAAAGTAAGCCACATTCATCACCAAAAATAACACAAAAACAGTCTCAAGCCACATACTGAAATTCTGACCCACTGAAATCTCTTTGGCCAGGTATGCACAGTTCAAATCACTCTCAGCAACAGTCTTCCATAGTGCTACTAGGATAGCCCACTAAGCCCCACTTAAAGCATTCCACTGCTTTCCAAAGGCCCAAATCCACATTCTTCCAAACAAAAGCCTAATCAGACCTAGCACAGCAATACCCCACTCCTGGTACCAACTTCTGTCTTAGTTTGTGTTTTACTACTGTCTAGAGACACCACCAATTGGGAACCAAATGTTCAGATCATTGATATGATGGGGGACATTTCTCTGTGACTAAAAACATATCCTTTGTTTTTACTTTCTCTTAACTTTAATTTAACAAAAGCTTCTCACCTTGTGTGACATTTTCTTCTATGAAAAAGCTGTTCTGGCTTTCTTTGCAATTCAAGAGCTCTTGTTTTCTAGAGATAAACAAATACTAATTTGACCTGCTCTTTTATATTTATGTCTAACTATGATCTGCTCAACTAGGTTACAGACAGAGAGAGAAAGAGAGAGAGAGAACCACATACATATACTTTGGAATAAGATATAGGTAGAAAAATAACTAATAATAATAAACAACAATAAAAAAACAACTACCAGTTTTGGTATATATCATATAGGAAATATTCAATAAGCATGTCTAGTATCTATGTCAATTAGATATTGTTTATTTTTTCATTTTGTTTTAGAGAAAAAATAATAAGGCAAAGAGAGTCTTGACTTAGCATGACAATGAGCAAACCTGGGATTGGCATTCAGGCTTAAATAACAAAGAATAAAATATTAAATATGATAATGCTATGATAATCACTGTCTTCACATTATGAATGACTCAAAATAACTTACACTAAAGTCACTAATAAATAAATAAATAAATAAATAAATAAATAAATGTTACTAAACTTATAGCAATCTATATTACACTTTGTCTTGACATATCTAGCTTAGTGTAACAGAAAACATGAACAAACTTCTTCTGCATTGGACAATACTCAAGAAAAATCTAGAATTGTGTGTTAAACTGCTTAAAACACAATCATACTGCATCAACATAATAATGCCATTAAAATAATAATGTTTCAATTAATACTTCCATTTGGAAATGACATTGCCCTGTTTACTGTGGATTTTAGTCGATGTTAGTCAGTTAAAGTCTCTCTGGGGCTTCACATAATGTTTGTGAATAACATAGACTTTTCCCCTCGTTCCTCTACATTATCCTAGGCTCATAAAGCTACTAAAGTACATTATATCATAGCAGAGTCATCAAATCTCATCTGCTGTCTTAAGTCAGCAAATTGACCTTCACCTAATAATTGTTATTTCATGATATTAACACCTTTAGACTTATTATGATTTTCCATAATTGCAGCTTCTTCTCACCACGTCAGACACTGTAACTGAGAACTAGCTTCAAGTACAACTGTACTAAATCTTTCCAGTCTTGGAAGATATTCTTGTTTTGAGTAGCTCAGATATTAAACATTTCCCTCACATAGAATAAGTGTACTCCATAATTTACTATTCATTCTTGAAAATGTTTAAGACCTTGCATTTTAACAAGATTCCAGTCTATTCATATTTTGATTTTCATCATTTTTTTTTTTTTGGCATTTGTTCCCCAGTAACTGGGAAAGCCAGTGGAAGTGGCTGCCTTTCCTCATTTTCATTAAGGAGTTTTACCATAGGTCCAATAGTCTGTCTATCTTGATCCTTAATTTCATTAGGTACTGTAGGTTCACAGCTAAATACTTCCTAGTTTGTTATTTCCTTTGTCATTCTCTCTCAAGCCTTTGTACTACCATAACTAATTTGTCTTGTTATACGACTATTTTTCAAACTTTTTTGAGAGAAAATATATAAAGATTGTACTTAAAAGTAGGAGAGAGATTTGCACCCAGAGCTGATGCTGTGCTGACCCTGTGCCAGAGCAAATAAAAATAACAGCAACCAGAAAGTCTAGATGCCAGGAAAGCAAGAGCCTCCCAGGACCCCATGGTGATGACATTAGCTAAAATACCCCACAAAGGGACAGGAGAACCTGTCAAGACCCTATCCAAAGGTTAAGCATACACTCCTCCCCCCCCCCCCGGTTGAGGGATTGTGCCACCCACCCATCTCCAAAATTTTAATCCAGGATTTCTCCTGTCTAAAGGAAATACAGGGACAAAGAGTAGAGTAGAGACTAAAGGAAAGGCCATTCAGAGACTGCCCCACCTCAGGATCCAGACCACATGCAGTCACCCAACTCAGATCCTATTGCTGATGCCAAGAAGTGCATGCTGACAGGAGCCTGATACAGCTGTCTCCTGAGAGGCTCTGCCAGATCCTAACCAATACAGATGCAGAGGCTTGAAGCCAACCATCAGATTTCGCACATGGAACTCCAATAGAGGAGTTAGGGGAAGGACTGAAAGAGCTGAAGGGGCCTTATCAGGCATCATTGAGAGGGGAAGCCCTTGGTCCTATGAAGGCTTCATGTTCCCCTGTAAAGGAATGCTAGGGCTGTGAGGCAGAAGTGGGTAGCTAGGTGGGGGAGTACCCTCATAGAAAGGAGTGTAAGAGGGGATGGAATAGGAGATTTGCAGAGGGAAAACCAGGAAAGGGGATAACATTTGAAATGGAAATAAATAAAATAAAAAATAAAGTAAAAAGAGAACACACACACACACACACACACACACACACACACACACACAAAATAAAATATAGGGAAGAGTTTACTCCAGTGTTTACAATTGTAGTTAGAACTGAATAGCTTTTTCTCATAAAGTTTCTATTCCCTCAAAGTCAACCCTTTGTCTGAAGGGACCTGAAATGGAGTTTCCCATTTTTTAAGGCAGAAAAATTCTGTGTATATAATTTAAATTATCTTTTTTGGGTGGCTAACTATGATTTGTTGTCTCAGAGGTTCCTGCATCATTCATGGGTCTTCGATTTGACTCCATTGATCAACATGTCTGTCTCTGTACCAATACCATGCAGGTATTATCACTATTGCTCTGTAGTACAGCTTGAGGTCAAGGATGATGACTCCTCCAGGAGTTCATTAATTATTCAGGATTTTTTTGACTATCCTGTTTTGTTTTGTTTTCCTATATGAAGTTGAGAATTGCTCTTTTAAGGTCTATAAAACACTGTGTTGGAATTTTGATGGGAATTGAATCTATACACTGCTTTTGTAAGATAGCCATTTTCACTGTGTTAATAAAAGCTATCGATGAGCATGGGAAATCTTTCCATCTTCTGATATCTTCCAAGATTTCTTACTTCAGGAATTTAGACAGCAACAATCCAAATAACCCAATTTAAAAATGTTAAACAGAGAATTCTCAATAGAGGTATCTCCAATGGCAAATCTTCAACATCGTTAGTCATCAAGGAAATGCAAAATTAGAACAACTCTGAAGTTCCATCTTACACCCATCAGAATGACTAAGATCAAAAACTCAAGAGATAGCACATGCTGGCAAAGATATGGAGAAAGGGGAACACTACTCCATTGTTGGTGGGACTGTAAACTTGCCCAACCACTTTGAAAATCAGTTTTGAGGTTTCTTAGAAAACTGGAAATATTTCTACATCAAGACCCAGATATACCACTTCTAGGCATATACCCAAAAGATGCTTCACCATTCTACAAAAATACTTTCTCAACTATGTTCATAGCAGCTTTACTCATAACATCCAGAAACTGGAAACAATCTTGCTGTCTCTCAATTGAATAAAAGATAAAGAAAATGTGGAACATCTACATAGTGTAATACTCTTCAGCAATTAAAAACAAAGACATCATAAATTTTTCCAGCAAATGGATGTGACTTGAGAATATCACTCTGAGTTAGGTAACCCAACCTCAAAAGGATATGCATGGTATATACTCACTTAGAAGTATATCCATGCTACACTCCACAGACCCAAAGAAGCTAAACAATAAGGAAGGCACAGGAAAGGATTCTTGAATCTCATTCAGAAGGGGGAAATAAAATAATCATAGGAGGCAGATAGAGGGAGGAAATTGGGAAGGAGAGGGGTTGAAGAGAGGGGAGGTTCTGGATCAAAGTGGTTCAATGGTGGGGAGGAACAGGAAAGATGGGCCATGAGAATCAATGGAAATCAGCAATAGACAGGGTTGGTGATGTGGGAGACATATCCAGGATGAGACAGAGACCTGGGATAAGGGGATCGCACAAGAAAGAATGGGGGTGAGGTGACAGATAGCAGTTGGGGATATGGAATCTGAAGTGGGCACTTTCTGTAGCCAGGTAGGAACTTCAGTGAAGTAATAGAGACACCAACCCACCTGCAAAACTTTCAACTCCAAATTTATACTGTCTATAAGAAATGCAGGCATAGGAGATAGAGCAGAGTCTGAGGAACAGCCAACAAATAATGGGCCCAACTTGAGACCCATCCAATGGGCAAGACCAGTCCTTAACACTCTTAATGAGAATCTGTTATACTTTCAGACAGGAGCCTAGCATGCCTCTCCTCTGAGTCTGAGAGGCTCAACCCAGCAGCTGACTCAGACAGATACAAACATCCACAGCCAAATGGTAGGTAGAGTTCCCGGACTCTTACAGAATAGGAAAAAGGGTTGGGAGCACTGAAGGGGATAGAATCTCCCTAGAAAGAACAACAGAGTCAACCAACTAATCTGGATCCTTTGAGATCTCAGAGTCTAAACCACCAGCCAAAGAAATACACAGGCTAGACCTCAGCCTTCCCACACTTGCATAGTAGATGTGCAGTTTGGTCTTTATGTTGGTTCCAAACAATTGGAATGGGGCTATCCCAAAAGTTAATGGCTGTACATGGGATATGTTCTTCTAGCTGGGCTGCCTTATCTGGCCTTAGTAGGAGAGGAAATGCCTAGCCTTGCATAACATACATATCCTTTAGAGTCTGAGTTACCTCACTCAGGATATTTCTAGGTCCTTCCATTAACCTGCACAATTCATGATGTCCTTCTTTTTAATAGCTGAAAAGTATTTCATTGTGTAAATGAATCACATTTTCTGTATCCTCATTGGTTGAGGGCATTTTTTTTTCAGTTTCTGCTATTACAAATATGGCTGCTATGAACATAGTGGAATAGATAGATAGCTTAGATGTTTATTCTAAAGTATATATATGAATATGTATATACATAGATATATATCAAGATATATATATATATACATATATACAACACATCAACACATTTGTAAAATAGACTATTTTTTTGTTTTGCTTAATTTATTTGTTTACGCACCTTATATCCCGATCAGAGGCCCTCTCCTCCTATTTTTGCCATCACAAAAACCCTTCCCACATTTCCCATCCCATTCTCCTCTGAGAAGAGGGAGGTTCCCTTTGGGTGCCAACACACCCTGTCACATCAAATCACAGAAGGACTAGGCATATCCTCTCCCTCTGAGGATAAATAAGGCAGTCCAATTAGTGGAAAAGCATCCACAAGCAGGCAACAGATTCAGGAACAGTCCCCATTCCAGTTGTTTCAAGAAACATAATCAAACAAAATACTTAAAAATATATTTTAGGAGACCAAAACCACTCAATACCAACAAATATTCTACAAAGAAAGTATAAATAGCACACAATATTTTTGTTGAATATAGGAAAATGATGGATCTTCACCCATGTACATACTAGCAACATTAAGTGGATTCAGTGGATTTAGAAAAAAATGCATGAATTTCTCAGAGCAAAGTAGGAAAGTATGAGAGGAGATGGAAGGGAGTGGGTGGGGTTACATTTGATGTTAAAACATATACATATGTTAAAGTATATATATACATATATATATTGAGAGAGAGAGAGAGAGAGAGAGAGAGAGAGAGAGCATTATACAGATTGATTAGCTTATATTTGGGTGCCAGCTTCTTGCCAGCAGGTCCAGGCAAGGTCCTGCTCCTGCTGGGATCTCTCTGGGGCTGAGCAGGATGGTGAGTGTTAATGGCCCAAAAGAAACACACTGAGCTGGAGTCTTGTCAAAGCAGGAACTCAACTTTATGGCATCAGTCTCTCGATTACATAAGTTCGGAATATAGAGGGGGGATTTTTGGTGGGATAAGATAATGTAGGAGGCAGGCAAGGATGAGAGAGGGTATGGAGTGACTGACAGACCCAAGGGCAAAGCTCTACATCTGCAACAGATGGGGGTGGAGGGTAGGCCAGGACAAACAGGTCTTGCTGAGTCACCTCAATATGGAAGTGACTGAGACAGGTCTCAAAAATCAAGCTAGGCTTAGGCTTTCCTACAAGGCCACAGAAACTCAAACCAGGCTTGGGTTTGGTCCTTAAGGACCAAACCAGGACCAAAATGGGGCCTAACATTTTGAGATATATGTGTATACACATATATACATGCAATAGTAAACAATCAAGAAAAAAAACAAGCAATGAATTTGAAGGAGTGTGTAAAGAGGTGTATGGGAGCAGTTGAAGGGAAGAAAAGGAAGGGAGAAATGTTGAAAATAAATTGTAATCTCGATTTTCTCTCCAGTGACTTTCTAAGGCAGGACCAAACAGGAAGCACAGACCACAGGAGCAGCAGAGCAACTGGGACACGGTCCTTCCTGCATCCATCTGAGCCCAGGAGGGACGGCTGAACAACAGGCCTCTGTACGGGTCTTACCAGGAGAGAGCTGATCTCTCAGGAGTGCTGACACAGGCTTACAGACCCACAGGAGGAACAAGCTCCAACCAGAGACATCAAGAACATCTAACACCAGAGATTACCAGATGGAGAAAGACAAACACAAGAATCTTACCAACAGACTACTTGGCATCATCAAAACCCAGTACTCCCACCATAGCAAGTCCTGGATACCCAAACACACTGGAAAAGCAAGATTCATATCTAAAATCATATCTCATGATGTTGATCAAGGAATTTCAGACGGACATAAATTACTCCCTTAAAGAAGTACAGGAGAACACAGGTAAACAGGTACAACCCCTTAAAGAGAAAACACAAAAATCCCTTAAAGAATTACAGGAAAACAAAACCAAACAAGTGAAGGAATTGAACAAAACCATCCAGGACTTAAAAATGGAAGTAGAAACAATTAAGAAAGCACAAAGAGAAACAATTCTGGAGTTAGAAAACTTAGGAAAGAAGTCAGGAGCCATAGATGCAAGCATCACCAACAGAATACAAGAGATAGAAGTGAGAAACTCAGGTGCAGAAGATATCATAGAAAACACTGACACAACAGTCAAAGAAAACGCAAAATGCAAAAAGTTCCTTAACAGAAAGATCCAGTAAATCCAGGACACAATGAGAAGATCAAACCTAAGGATAATAGGTATAGAAGAGAGTGAAGACCTCCAACATAAAGGGCTAGTAAATATCTTCAACAAAATTATAGATGAAAACTTCCCTAACCTAAAATAAGAAATGTCCATGAACATACAAGAAGCCTACAGAACTCCAAATAGTTGGACCAGAAAAGAAATTCCTCCCACCACATAATAGTCAAAACATCAAATGCACAAAACAAAGAAAGAATATTAAAAGCAGTAATGGAAAAGGGTCAAGTAACATATAAAGGCAGATGTATCAGAATTACACCAGACTTCTCACAAGAGACTACGAAAGCCAGAATATCCTGGGTTGATGTCATACAGACCCTAAGAGAACACAAAGGCCAGTCCAGGCTACTATACCCAGCAAAACTCTCAATCACCATAGTTGAAGAAACAAAAATATTCCATGACAAAACCAAATTTACACAATATCTTTCTACAAATCCAGTCCTTCAAATGATAATAAGTGGAAAACTTCAACACAAGGATGGAAACTATATCCTAGAAAGAGCAAAAAAGTAATCTTCCAACAAAACTAAAAGAAGATAGTCACATGAACAGAATTCCAACTCTAACAACAAATATAACAGTAAGCAACAATTACTTTTCCTTAATATCTACTAATATCAATGGACTCAATTCCTCAATAAGAAGACATAGACTATCAGACGAGGTACGTAAACAGGACCAAACATTTTGTTGCATACAGGAAACCCACCTCAGTGACAAAGACAGACACTACCTCAGAATAAAAGACTGGAAAACAATTTTCCAAGCAAATGGTCCCAAGAAACTCTAAGCTGAAGTAGTCATTCTAATATAGGAAAAAATTGACGTTCAACCCAAAGTGATCAAAAAAGATAAGGAGGGACACTTCATACTCATCAAAGAGAAGATCTAGCAAGATGAACTCCAATTCTAAACCTCTATGCTCCAAATGCAAGGGCATCTTCATTCATAAAAGAAAAATTTACTAAAGCTGAAAGCACACATTGCACTGCAAATAATAGTAGTGGGAGATTTCAACACCCCAGTCTCTGCAATGGACAGATCATGGAAAAAGAAACTAAACAAAGGCAGAGTGAGAAGAACAGAAGCTATAAAACACATGGATTTAACAGATATCTATATAACTTTTTATCCCAAAACAAAAGGATATACCTTCTTCTCAGCATCTCATGGTACCTTCTCCAAAACTGACCACATAATCGGTCACAAATCAGACCTCAACAGATACAAGAAAGTTTTAATAATTCTTTGCATACTATCAGATCACCATGAACTAAGGCTGCTCCTCAATAACAACATAAACAATAGAAAGCCCATACATACATGGAAGCTTAACAACACTCGACTCAATGTCAACTTGTTCAAGGAAGAAATAAAGAAATTAAAGACTTTCTAGAGTTTAATGGAAATGAAGCCACAACATACCCAAACTTATGGGACACAATGAAAGCAGTCCTAAGAGGAAACCTCATAGCTTTAAGTTCCTCCAAAAAGAAACTAGAGAGAGCATACACCAGCAATTTGACAGCACATCTGAAAGCTCTAGAACAAAAAGAAGCAAATTCACCCAAGAGGAGTCAAAGGTAGGAAATAATCAAATTCAGGGTTGAAATCAAGCAAGTGGAAACAAAAAGAACTATACAAAGAATCAACCTAACCAGGAGCTGGTTCTTTGAGAAAATCAACAAAATAGAAAAACCCTAGCCAGACTAACTAGGGCACACAGAGACAGTATCCTAATTAACAAGATCAGAAATGAAAAGGGAGATATAACAACATAAACTGAAGAAATCCAAAAAATCAAGAGATCTTACTACAAAAGCCTATACTCAACAAAACTGGACAACCTGGATGAAATTCACCCAAAAGGTAAAAATTGTCTAATTTTCTAGACAGATACCAGGCATCAAAGTTAAATAAAGATCAGATAAATGATCTAAATAGTCCCACATACCTTAACAAAACAGAACAGTCATTAATAGTTTCCCAAACAAAAAATCCAAGAACACATAAAAACATAATCCGTCATTATCCCAGAGATGCAGGGATGGTTCAATATATGGAAATCCATCAATGTAATCCACTATATAAACAAACTCAAAGAAAAAAAACATATGGTCATCTCATTAGATGCTGAGAAAGCATTTGACAAAATCCAACATCCCTTCATAATAAAAATCTTAGAGAGATGAGGAATTCAAGGCCCATACCTAAACATTCAAGGCCTATACAGTAAACCAGTAGCCAACATCAAACTAAATGGAAAGAAACTTGAAACAATCCCACTAAAATCAGGGATTAGACAAGGCTGCCCACTCTCTCCCTACCTTTTCAATATTGTACTTGAAGTCCTAGCCAAAGCAATTAGACAACAAAAGGAGATCAAAAGGATATAATTTGGAAAGAAAGAAGTCAAATTATCACTCTTTGAAGATGATATGATAGTATAATTAAGTCACCCCAAAAATTCCATCAGAGAGCTCCTAAACCTGATAAACAACTTCAGCAAAGTAGCTGGACATAAAATTAAGCAAGTGAGTGGCCTCCTTCTACACAAAGGATAAACAGGTTGAGAAAGAAATTAAGGAAACAACATCCTTCACAATAGTCACAAATAACATAAAATACCTTGGAGTAACTCTAACCAAGCAAGTGAAAAATCTGTTTAACAATAACTTCAAAACTTTGAAGAAAGAAATCGAAGATGTCAGAAGATGGAAAGATCTCCTATGCTCATGGATTGTCAGGATTAATATAGTTAAAAATGGCCATTTTGCCAAAAGGAATCTGCAGATTCAATAAAATCTTGATCAAAATTCCAACTCAATTCTTCAGAGTTGGAAAGAGCAATTTGTAAATTCTTATGGAATAACAAAAAACCTAGAATAGTGAAAACTATTCTCAATAATAAAAGAACTTCTGGTAGAATCACCATCCCTGACCTTAAGCTATGCTATAGAGCAACTGTGATTAAAAAAAAAAATGCAAAACAAACAAACAAAAAAACAAAAACAAACAAAAAAAACTGCATGGTATTGGTACAGTGACAGGCAGGCAAATCAATGGAACAGATTTGAAGACCCAGAAACGAACCCACAAACTTATAGTCACTTGCTCTTTGACAAAGGAGCTTAAAGCCTCCAGTGGAAAATAGACTACATTTTCAACAAATGGTGCTGGCTTAACTGGCAGTTAGCATGTAGAAAAATACAAATTGATCCATCAATACCTTTTGTACAAAGTTCAATCCAAGTGGATCAAGTACCTCCACATAAAACCAGATATACTGAAACTAATAGAAAAGAAAGTGGGGAAGAGCCTTGAGCACATGGACACAGGGGAAAATTTCCTGAACAGAACACCAATAGCTTATGCTCTAAGATCAAGTATTGACAAATGGGACCTCATAAAATTGCAAATCTTCTGTAAGGTAAAGGACACTGTCAATAGGACAAAGCAGCAACCAACAGATTGGGAAAAGATCTTTACCAATCCTATATCTGATAGAGGGCTGATATCTAATATATACAAAGAACTCAGAGAGTTAGATGCCAGAGAACCACATAACCCTACTAAAAAATGGGGTGCAGTGCTAAACAAGAAATTCTCACCTGAGGAATACAGAATGGCTGAGAATCAGCTAAAGAAGTGTTCAACATCCTTAGTCATCAAGAAAATGCAAATAAAAACAACCCTGAGATTTCACCTCACGCCAGTCATAATGGCTAAGATCAAAAACTCAGATGACAGTAGATGCTGACTAGGTTGTGGAGAAAAAGGAACACTCCTTCACTGTTGATGGGATTGCAATCTGGTACAACTATTCTAGAAATCAGTTTGGTGGTTCCTCAGGAAATTAGACATAGTACTTCCCGAGGACCCCGCCATAACACTCCTGGACATATACCCAGAAGATGCTCCAACATGTAATAAGGACACATGCTGAACTATATTCACAGCAGCCTTATTTATAATATCCAGAAACTGGAAAACAACCCAGATGTCCCTGAACAGAGGAATGGATACAGAAAATGTGGTACATCTGCAATGGAGTACTACTCAGCTATTAAAAACAATGAATTTATGAAATTCTTAGGGAAATGGATGGATCTGAAGAATATCATCCTGAATGAGGTTACCCAATCACAAAAGAACATACATGGTATACACTCTCTGATAAGTGGATATTAGCCCAGAAGCTCAGAATCCCCAAGATACAATCCACAAACCACAAGTAAAGAAGAAGGAAAACCAAAGTGTGGATATTTCGATTCTTCTTAGAAAGGCGATGAAAATACCCACGGAGGAAGAAACAGAGACAAAGGGTGGAGCAGAGACTTATGGAAGGACAATCCAGAGACTACCTCACCTGAGAATCCTTCCCATATACAATCATCAAACCCAGACACTATTGTGGATGGCAGTCTCCTGAGAGGCTGTGCCAGTAACCGACTAATACAGAAGGAGAGGCTCACAGCCATCCATTGGACTGAGCACAGGGTCCCCAATGAAGGAGCTAGAAAAAGGACCTGAGGAGCTGAAGGGTTTGCAGCCCCATAGGAGGAACATTATGAACTAACCAGTGCCCTCAGAGCTCCCAGGTACTAAACTACCAGCCAAAGAGTACACATGGTAGAACTCACGGCTCCAGCTGCATATGTAGCAGAGGATGGCCAAGTCAGTCATTAATGGGAGGAGAGGCCCTTGGTCCTGTGAAGGCTCTATGGCCCAGTGTAGGGGAATGCCAGGGCCAGGAAGCAGGAGAGGGTGGGCTGGTAAGCAGGGGGAAGGGGGAGGGAATAGTGGGAGGGGTTGAAGGGGAAACTGGGAAAGGGTATATCATTTAAAATGTAAATAAAAAATCTAATAAAAAATAAAAAATAGATTATAATCTCTAAAAATGAAATAAAGAAATTCTCAAACATTAAATCTTTTTAGAAATATCAATAAATTATTAATGCAACACATTTAAAGAATATTAAACAAATTGAAAAAGTATAATAAACCTGGGTGTGTGTGTGTGTTAGCGGGACAAAAATATGTTCCATTTACATGAGAATAAAAGAATCATTGTCAAACACATAATAAAACAAAATTCTCCTAGACTCATAGAAAGTGTAGATATTGGTGTGACCATCCTCAGCATACAAGATAGAGAATATTAACAATTTTAATTTAAAAAGCAAACATTATCATCCAATCTTCCTCTGTGCCATGAAAATACAATTGCTGTCTCAAAAAGCATAATCTAATAAAGATATCTCACTCTGATTAATTTCATCATTACATATCTACCACATAATGTTTACTTAAATTTAAAGTAGGAAGTGGACACTGCAGTTTGTGATAATATAGAATAACCTATTGGAAATGATGCTAATAAAAATAACATAGCAACCAGAAATTCCCAGATGCTAGGAAAGCAAGAGCCTCCCAAGACCACACAGTGATGACATTAGCTGAAATACCAAAGGGGCAGAAGAACCTGTCAAGACCTTATCCAAAGATTAGGCTTAACCCTCTGGTTGAGGGATGGTACTAGCCACCCATCTCCAAAATTTTAATCCAGAATTGTCCCTATCTAAAGGAAATACAGGGACTAAGAATGGAGCAAAGACTAAAGGAAAGGCCATTCAGAGACTTCCCCACCATCCCACATGCATACAATAAACCCAAACACTATTGCTGATGCCAAGTAGTGCTTGCTGACAAGAGCCTGATACAGCTCCTGAGAGGGTCTGACAGATCCTGATCAATACAGATGCAGAGGCTCGAATCTTAGCACAGGGACTACAATATAGGAGTTAGGAAAAGAACTGAAGGAGCTGAAGGGGCCTTATCTGGCATCAATGGGAGGGGAGACCCTTGATCCAGTGAAGAGGCTTCATGCCCCAATGTAGAGGAATGTTAGGGAGGTGAGGAGGGAATGGGTAGTACAAGGTCAGTTAACACCGGAGATAAGCAGATGGCTAGAGGCAAGCACAAGAACATAAGCAACAGTAACCAATGCCACTTGGAAATATCAGAATCCAGTTTTCCTGCAACAGCAAGCTCTGGATATCCTAACAAACCTGAAAAGTAATATTCTGATCTAAAATCTCATCTTATGAAGGAAGACAGAAATAATTCCCTTAAAGAAATACAAGAAAACACAGGTTAAACAGGTAGAAACCCTTAAAGAGGATACACATAAAAAAAATATAGGAAAACACAATCAAATAGGTGAAGGAATTAAACAAAACCATCCAGGATCTAAACATAGAAATAGAAACAATAAAAAAAAATCATGAAGGGAGACAACCCAGGAGATGGAAAACCAAGGAAAGAGATCAGGAGTCACGGACGCAAGCATCACCAACAAAATGCAAGAGATCCAAGAGAGAATCTCAATCATAGAGGATACCAAAGAAGACATTGATACAAGTCAAAGAAAATACAAAGTGCAAAAATCTCCTAAACCAAAACATCCAGGAAGTTCAAGACATAATGAAAAGACCAAACATAAGAAAATTAGGTATAGAAGAGAGTAAAGATTCCCAGAAGGGTCCAATAAATATCTTCAACAAAATCATAGAAAAAAATTCCCTAACCTAAAGAAAGAGATACCCATAAATATACAATAACCCTAAAGAAGGCTAAATAGATTGGACTGGAAAAGAAATTCCTCCTGTCACATAATAATCAAAACACAAAATGCACAGAACAAAGAAAGTATATTAAAAACTGTAAGGGGAAAAGGTCAAGTAACATATAAAACAGACCTATCAGAATTAAACCAGACTTCTCAACAGAGACTCTAAAAACAAAAAGTACTTGGGCAGATGTAATACAGACTGTAAAAGAACACAAATGACAGCACAGGCTATTAAACCCAGCAAAACTCTCAATTACCATAGGTGGAGAAACCAAGATACTCCATTACAAAACCAAATTTAAAGAATATCTTTACACTAAAGCAGCCCTACAGAGGATAATAGAAGGAAAACTCCAACACAACTATATCCAGGAAAAAAACAAGAAATTAATCTCACCCCTAACCCAAAAGAAAATTAATCTCACACAAACACCTCTAACAACAAAAATAACAGAAAGCAATGATCATTGGTCTTTAATACCTCTCAACATCAATGGACACAATTACCCAATAAAAAGACTAACAGAATAGATATGTAAACAGAACCCAACATTTTGCTGCAAACAGGAAACACACTTCAGTAACAAAGATAGACACTACCTCAGAGTAAAAGGTTAGAAAAAAATTTTCCAATCAAATGGTCCCAAGAAACAAGCTGGAGTAGCCATTCTAATATCCAATAAAGTCGACATTCAAAAAAAGGTATCAAAAAAGATGGGGAAGGACACTTCATACTAATCAAGAAAAAAATCTATCAAGATAAATCAATTCACCAAATGCAAGTGTAGGACTGTGAAATGCAGCCTGGTACCAGGTTGAGCACAGGTTTGAAACCCTGGAGACCCTGGAGGGATGGTAGGTGTTTTGCCAAACTCCTGGACACCAGGCTCCTGGGATGAAGCCACAGCTCTCTATAAGTTTGTGGTTATCAGTCATGTAAGGGCAATGCTGCAAGTCCCTCCACAGGTAGAGGATGTGACCACAGGTCTCATAGCCTCAAGAGAGATCTCCATTTTAATAAGGCACCTAAAGGCCTGGAGCCTTAGTCAATTAAACTTTCCTTCCCAGACACATCTCCCTGCAAATAGTATTTAGGCTCAGGCCCACCACTAAGAAGTGGGGTATGGTTTTACTCATCACCACTCTCAGCCATGACAATAAGTGCCTTAAAACCATGGACTGTTTCTTTTCATTGAGATCTGCTGTGGGGAGCAGTGCAACAGGCCTTTGCCTAAAGAGCCAGCAGCCTACTCTCCCACAGAAGGTCTCTCTGTGCTCCCAGCCACAGCGACTACCAAGCCCAAGCCAAGCCAGCAACTTACAAGCCAAGAACTCTCCTCCACCCAGGGACCCAGCAGGTGCTATTCCCTCATTTTCTCCTTGCCCAGGCTACATCCAGCCCTCCAGCCCCCACCCCCTCCACTCTCAGCTCATCTGCAGCATCCAGTGGCACCTGGGTGCCCAAGAGATTGAGAACCAGATGGCCTCGTCCTCCACACAGGCCTAGAGACCCTCAAGTCAGCTCCAGTGGTCCCCAGGACCTCAGACTGTGCTCCCCTACTCCTGGAACAGAGTCCAGCAGCTTCCCATAGCCAGA
>JADRCD010230914.1:978-55433 GCA_019843815.1 Montemys delectorum
ACACACACACACACACACACACACACACACACACACACACTTCTCCACACTTCTAAGCGTGTTCCCGAGGAACAGTTACTATAAGTTTCCCTCTTTCTACTAGAGCAGTGGCTCTCAACCTTCTGATGCTGTGACCCTCTCATACAGTTCCTTACATTGTGGTGACCCCCAACCATAATATTATTTCCTTACTACTTCATAACTGTGATTTTGTTATTGTTATGAATTGTAATGTAAATATCCGATATGCACGATGTCTGATATGCAACCCCAGGTTGAGAACTGCTATGTTAGATCTGCACCTGCTTATTAAGGAACTCAAGGTTCTATTTAGTAACAGAACACTTCGACTTAGAAAGCTCTGGAGAAATAACTGGACACTAAGCTAGAAGAGTATAATACTTTAAAATGATATTTGAAACCTCTATCACATTGATTTTTTAAGTTACTCAAATATGCAGTTATTATCTCAGTGGGTGCGAAAAATAACACAAAGGTCTTCGGACTCCAAATTCGCAGAATCATACTTAACTGGCATTCTGACATTTCTAACTCTTTCCTAGACTGGCCTCTGAAATCACACACCCCCAGGCCCAGAGGCTTAGAGGTACTTTGATGACAGGGACGCGCCAGCCAAACAAGTATAAATGCAGGACTACCAAGACTGAGAACCGGTGCCCCGTGGTCTCCGGCGGCGCTTCCAGCACACATTGGCGAAAGCCAGCCAAGCCATCCATCACCGGTCACTAGGATCCTCCTGGGATCCGCGTTTTTCCTTGAATCCTTCGCAGACTTGCCAACTCCTCCCAGGTCCCAAGACCACTCTGAGTCTACTTTCCTCCCTCCTGCTCAGGGCAGCCAGCTGGTCCCGAGGCCAACCCAGCCACGAATCGCTTTCTCTCCTACTCCCACATCCCAAAACGGAATGAGGGGAGCACTCGAGCGCGCCACGTGGAGCGCAAACCAGCAGCCAGATCCAAGACTGTTCTTACAAGAGAGACTCCTGCCTTGCCAGTCCCCGCGGCCCCAGTCCCGCCCCTGGTACCCAAAACTTACCTGGTTAGGGTCCGTGGCGCGGAAAACGTGGCAGGCCATCTGTGACTCGGGGTCGTCGGGCTGCGCCTTGATCAAATAGGCAAAGTAGGTGAGGTCGTGGCTGTTGTGGATGAAGCGCGAGATGTGTTGAGCCTTGTGCTCGAAAATAAACACCCCGGTGTTGGGCTGCACTGCCCCGGAGCTTGCGCCCCCGCCGACCCCGGCACCCGGCGCAGGGACACAACGCAGAAAGGGGGCGCTGAGCACCAGGAGCACCTCCCGGGCCGCGGGCGCCCCGCAGCCGCCCGCCTCGGGCTTCTGGCTGCGCCGACGGATTTCGGCCATGAGCCAGGGGAGCATGGGCAGCGTGGTCCTGCGATCCAGGCAAGACCCTCCCACGTACCACAGCCGGAAGCGCTTGTCGCCAGGCTTGGTGGCACCTGGCTGCGCTGGGGCACTCGGCTCAGGCTCCAGGGGGTGCGGGAAAGGCTCATCCTGAATGCAGCTAGGCGACTCCATAACCCGCGCCTAGCGAGGGCGCCGCGCCCCCAAGTCTCACTGTGCAGGAGCCGAGGAAACTGCTAACTGTCGCCCCAGGGCCCCCGCGCCTGCCTTGGTGCCACCAGCCCTTAAAGTCCGTGCTTCAGCGGCCCTGCCCCATGCGACACTTCCCCAGGCACGGCTCCGAGCCTTCTTCGGCTGCAGCTCAGTGGACTAGCGGGAGACCGAGGCTCACGCGCGCATCCTCCTTCCTGGAGATCGCGCCCCACGGCCGGTCTGTCCTCGCGCCGCCCGTCCGTCCTCGGGGTCGGAGATCAGGGCAGCCGCGGTCTCCGGATCCTGCTCGTGCTCGTGCTCCGGCTCCTGCTCCTGCAGCCCGCTGCAGCCGACGCGCTCGCCCAGCGCTGGCACTGGAAGGCTGGGCGGAGAGTGGAGCTGTGGGCGGGAAGGGGCGACTCTGGGCGGAGCTGACTCCTAGCAGGGTGACCGGCTGTCACCTGGAAGGTCGGGGGTGCCCGCTTGCGGCCCGCTCAGTCCCGGAGAACTATTCCAATGGAAAATAACAAAAACAAACGTGGCCTCGCGCGGGCAGCTCCTGCACCCGCCGAATCCTGCAGCCCGGCTCGCTGCTCCTCCTCCAGGGTTCCCGTCCCTCCCTCGCTCCTTCCTTCCTTCCTCCCTGGCTGCTACTTTAAAGCCCGCAGCTACCCCGCCTCTAGTCCGCGGGCGCAGAGCTTGGCTAAGAAGCTGAGGTCGCCTCCCAGCCTCCTCCTCCGGCCTCCGCCCCTCACCTCGCCTCGGGGGGCAGCCGTACCCAGCCTGGCGAGGGCACTTCCCGGAGCAGCCTGGCCTCTCTCCTCCTGGACACTCTACTGCCCCCTGGAGAGGGGCCACTCGCAGTGGGGCGCTGGGATTTTGGTTTTGAGCAATATTGGCTTGGTTTTATTCTGCCTGAAGCCTGAATATTACTATGTTCTGCATCTTTTTTCTTAATCTCAAGGACTGCTCAGGATTTCAATCGCAATTCTATAATAAAATAAATTCCAATAGTCACTTTAAATTTTAACATTGCTTGATATGCGTCTTCCCATTTCTTAATGCAGCTAACTTCTTAAAATACATAGAAGTTAAACTTCTTTACCTATACCCATTTCAGAGCTAATGCAAATTTCTTCCCTTTTACGTATGAGAATGCATATTTCAAAAAAAAAAACCTTTTATGGATAATTTGATTATCGTAATTTTAAAACAAAACAGCAGAATATAATTCCTTTCCCATTCTAGCAGATTAAACGGGTTTTGTTATTGGTGCTGCTGCGTGTTTATTGTTAGAATTTATAAGTCGAAATCTCCTTCCTGGATCCACAGGTTGACTTGTTACACTCAATCCTCCTGCCTCAATTTTCCAAGACCTGGGATATTAGGAATGTACCACCATCTCGGAACTGTCATACTTTCTTCATATCTTTACTGGATGATATGAAGCATGAGAAATAAATACATAAATAAATACATAAATAAAGGAGGAAGCTTTAAACTTACTTTTTTCCAGGTGCTTAGAAGAAAAATGAAAACTCTAGGCTTTTTTGTTTAGTTTTGTTTTTAGTGGTCTTGTTATTTTCTCTATGGTCATTTTGCCTCCTGTTCAGACAAAATCAATATGGTCAAATATGCTACACTTCTGGTGTCAACACATAGCTAGCCTCTTTAATGACGTTATCGATTGGTTGAAGTCATTCATTTCAACACGCTAAAAAAAAAAAAAAAAAAAAAAAAAAAAAAAAAACCTCTGTGACAAATACAACCCAAGTCTTCAAGGAGCAATTAAGCACTCTGAGAACACAGAGCTAGTCTAAGACTATAGCACAAGACTGTGCACAGATCTAATCTCCCCAGGCTGCACATCTGACCCTTGTGAAAGAGAAAGAAAGGAATAATGCCATGGTTCAATTACAGAAGCCTTAGAGATCCCTCCAAATCAATCAGTGTGAGGGCTGGGACTGAGTTTGGAGGCCCACTGGGCCAGTTCCTATCCGCATAATAAATTCAAGTCAAAGAGAATCACCTTTTGATGATTGGCAAGAAAACAGAGATAGCGTTGCCTGACATATGACAAGCTGAATGCGGTTGTACCGGTTAGCCCATTCTTTACTTCAGTGATGTTTATCTTTCATTTATGATCATGGGAAGATGGCTGTCTCTGCCCTCTTCAAGTGATATGACAGTGATGTGTGAACAGAAGTGACTTGGGTCGTGTCTGAAGTACAAGCATTTAACGGGAAGCAGAAGAGTGAACACTTGCCCCACTCTTGTTCTCCAGTGGCCGTGGTGAAAACAACACATCCAGATGGAGGTACCTTGTGATCAGAGAAGGTTGGAATGCTGAGCCATCACTCTAGGGACAGCTGTCCTGGAAAACGCCAGGAGCTAGATCGACGTCTCACACATAAATAATAAACTCTTGTCCTACTAAGCCATTGGGGTTGTGGGTATATTTGATATTAGTTTCCTTATTAACCTACCCTAACCTGTCAAATAAAGTCCACATTCACTAGTATACACTTACCATAAGCTATTTTATGACTGCTGATGGAGTTGACCTAGTAGTTACATGAGCTATGTGGTAAAGTATTCTTACAATTACTGTTTCACCTCCAGAACTTACAGAATCATTCACGTATAAAAAGCACTCAATTTTGTAATCATCTCTTGAATTTTGAACATAGTACATGTCTTAGTTAGGGTTTCACTGTTGTGAATGTAAGACTCTGATGAGCCTTAGCTTACTGAGGGCCAACAGTTGAGGAATGTGGGCCTCCCCCACCACATCAGCCACCAGGTGGCTGATGGGGGGGCCATCCCACCCCTCCACCCCACCCCACCCCACCCCACCCCACCCCACCCCGTGATCTGAGAAATGTTAATTAGCCTCTCCCTTCTGTTCTCTTCCAGGAGGGGAGGGGTCAGGTAGAATTTTCCAAACTTCCTAAGTTGACCTCTTCATGAACAGACACCATGACCAAGCCAAGTCTTACAAGGACAACATTTAATTGAGACTGGCTTACAGGTTCAGAGACTCAGTCCATTATCATCAAGGTGGGAAGGGCAGCATCCAGACAGACCTGGGGCTGGAGGAGCTGAGAGTTCTGTTCTTGTTTGTTGTGGACTGCCCTGGTGCATTTAGAAGACTGGCTTCCAGGCAGCTAGAATGAGGGTCTAAGCCCACTCCCCGGGCCAAGCTTATGCAAACCCTCACAATATGCCACTACGACATAGAGGACTTATTACACCACATAGGCAGGGGTACTGTGTTTACTATGTGCTGACGCAGACCTCCCCAATAACCTCCACTCCTCCACCCTCAACCTCAGCTATTCCAAATGAAGGCCAAAAGAATATGTGCAGAGACAGCATTTGCAAAGACCTGGTGGAATTCTCTCTTCTGCGGAATCCAGGAGAAGTCTGTACTTACAATACCCAGAAATGAAGTTCATATACAGCTAAAATGATCCTCTACTGCCCGAAATGAAACTCTACCGATAACACATGTGAAACTGAAGGCCTCGAATGAGTGTGATAGTGTAAGGTTAGAAAGGTTTGGACATGTGTGGTAGCCTTTTACCCTGGTTTCTTTCTCCCAAGTACAAGGATTGTCCTCCCTCACCTCCCTACCTCTTTCTCTTTCTCTCTCACTTACACAGGTGCATTCACACACACACACACACACACACACACACACACACACACACAGAGAGAGAGAGAGAGAGAGAGAGAGAGAGAGAGAGAGAGAGAGGGAGAGAGATCATCATCATAAAAAATAAATACCATAAATAATTGCATGTATGTGCCTTTATGAGGCTTCAGCAGTCTCTTTCTCTCTGACTGTCTTCCCTTCCAGTCACCCCAGAACCTCTTCTAGCCCTCATTTTAAGATCCTTCATTCTTCAAGGACCAGTGCAAAAGTCACATCTCCTGAAGCTCTACTTGCCCAGCCTTGGCTAGGAGCTGCCTCTCTTTGCCCCCTTTGCATCCTGTGCATCCAGCTCTCATTACTTTCTTCGTAATTCCTGGGTGACTCTCTGTGTTTCTGCCATAAAGTGACACCACCAGGATGGTGTCATTTGGGGGTCCAGGAATGAATTCATTTTCTATGTTGGTGTGAAGAATTAAAAATTCAAGAAAGACAAGGTCAGAGCCATCATGAGAGTTTTATTGAAAGTGAAAAGGCACATACAATACAGCACACGAAGAGACTCCATGAAGGGAGGGAACCAGAGCTGACAGCCGAATCTGCCCACGATCTGCGATCAAGATTCTTATGTTCTGAGGTGTGAGTTGGACCAGCTTTTGCCCTCCGAATTGGCTGGCTTGGCTACTGCTGGAGGATTGAATAATAGGAACAAAGACATGAAAGTTGACTGGATTCCACCAAAGGAGCCTGTCAGTAGATGGGAAGGTTCTGATGAGCAGCTCCTACTTGGGGGACTGGAGATGGGGAAAAAGGATAAGGAAAGTCAGCCATCATAAAAATGATTGTACATTTACTTACCTTAGCGGTTTTTCCATGTCTGCCTACTAGTAAGCTGTCTGATGACTCTTAGTCCTACATTTCTCTCCCACGGCAGCTGATAATTACTGGGTAGATAATAAGTATTCAATGAACGATAGGGTTGAATAAGTAGCTAATTAGAATTAAAAAGCCAAAGAGGTTTACTATCTCAGAGGTGATATGCCAGATTGTTAATTAGATAATTTCTGGTTAACAAATAGATCCACTGGATAATTATGAAGCTTAGAAAATGAAAAAATGCCTTCCTAATGGGTGGCAGAGTTCTGACTGGGGATAGCATAAGCTTTTGTGGTTGGATGGGGTTTTGAAATATTCCCAGGGATTCCCCTGTTCTCTGTGACCTTGCCCAGCCCAGGCAGCTGGGTCATTCTAAGTTCTGACTTCAGGGAAAGGATGACACAGCAGAATGCTGAGAACAAAGGAACCCATTCTTAGCATCTCTGCTTCAAAAGCCAGAAGCTGGCAAAGGCCCTGAGGATGTATTTTTCTTGCTGTAGATAATAAAGGAAAGATCCTCAAGCTTGAAAGATGGGGAAACGAAAGGTAAGAGGGTTTCAGTTCTGTGTAGGTCTCCCCTCGGGAGACCTGTCTGTCTTTCAAGGCTAGGCTAAGGAATGGGAGCTGTAGACCTCTAAAACAGAAGACTCGCTGCTTCCCCCAGGATAAGTCCAGAGATTTGCATCGTCTCATGCCTGTCATGGCAAAGAAGCAGGGGAGGACGGACCAGATAGGCAGAAGACTAGAAACAACCTCTGGAGCAAACCATTTGTCTTCCCTGGCAAAGGACTGCAACTTATTTTCTCATGCAGCCCAGGGTGGAACTCAGAGACAAGCCAATCTGGCTTGTTGTCACTAGGAGGAGGAAGAGAAAGATGATGATGATAATAATGACAATGGTGAGGAGGAGGAGGAGGAGGAGGAGGAGGAGGAGGAGGAGGAGGAGGAGGAGGAGGAGGCGGCGGCAGAGGGCAACTCATTGATTATGTAAGCTGCTGCTCTGGCTGCAGCTACTAGGATATACAATAGAAGAACAGACACATTTCTTCCTTCCATGCCTCCATTTCTTTCTGGAATATTCTGCCATGAAGCTTTAGACAGGAAAACAAGGAAGAAAAGAAGGAAGGAGGGAAGGGAGGAAGGAAGGAAGACGGGCTTCAGTAAGGGAGAGGAAAGTGACAATATATAATATAATATAATATAATATATAGCATAACTGAATTCTAATTCATATGAGAAGTTCGATTTATTCCCATCTACATACAACCAGCCCAAATATTGCATTATATTAGTTACTTTTTCGTTGCCATGATAAAACACCAGGGCCAAGGCAACTTAGAAGGGTTTTATTAGAGTTCACAGTTCCAGAGGGGAAAGAGACACAGCAGCAGGAGCCGAAAGCAGAGAGCTGACATCTTGAACGACATGCATGAAGCAGAGAGGGTGAATTGGAAATGACATGAGTACGTCAATCCTAAAGGCCACCCTCAGTTACACACTTCCACCAGCAAGGATGAGCAACCTAAATCTCCCCCTACTCACTGTTCAAGTGACCAAGACTACGGGGAGCATTTCTCTCTCAAACCACCACATTCCACTCTCTGGCCTCCTTGGCTTGAGACCGTATCATAATGCAAAAATGCATTTGGCCCAACTTCAAAAGTCCCCATAGTCTTTCACAGTCTCAACATTGTTTAAAATGCCTAGAGTCTCTTTGGAGACCCGGGACGATCTCTTAACGGTAACCCTTTGTAAACTCAAAAAGAAATTCTATGCTCCTAAATGTGGGTTTTCTTCCTGCAACAAATCTCTTTCTTTGGCTGATTCCACTCCCTGTGTGCAACCTCCCTGACACAAATCCCATAAATGTGACATCTCTCATGTCTTGGAGGCTCCACGTAACTCAGGCTTCACCTTCACAGCTTTACAAAGTGGCTTCTCAGAGCTTCCACACAGGGACACCTCTGGCACACACTGGTCTTGGCCCACTCTCAGAAACCTCAGAGAAAGTACCCTCTTCACACTTGCATCCTTCAAGCTTCCGAGCCAGCACTATGTGAGCGACACTACCGAGTTTGTTTGGTAGCTTGGGATAGACCCTGAAACCCTTGGGTCACATGAGCAGCAGAACCCTTATTCAGTTGCTGTCTAGGAGCAGAAACCCCCTGGAACTCTCTTTCACCTGGAGAAAGGTTAGCTGGGTTGTTATCTTGCTCTGGGGTTTCCTTCCCTTTATTCCAGAGGTCTCTCATTATATAAAGGTGCTAATTTTAGCCAGGCTTGATAGCTCATGACTTTAATCCTAGCACTCAGGAGGACAGGCATATCTCTGAGTTCGAGGCTAGACTAGTCTACAGAGCAAGTTCCAGAACAGCTTGGGCTAAACAGAGAAACCCTGGGATAAAAAGCAAAAAGCACCAAGAAACTAATCTCTCTGACCCTGTCAGCACAAGCCTTTGCTGTTTCCTGATGCTCTTTTTCACTTCAAACTGTATATTTTGTATTTCTTTCTCCCCAGCTGGTTCTTTTCCATTGTAGATATGCATAAGAGGTACTGAAAATATCTATGCCACAGAACTGAGGCTCCCTTGAAATTGCCTGTACCAAAGAAATTAATCTCTTGCTTTAATTTAGCCTGTGGCAAGTTCTCAGGACATTTTTTTGCCAAAGTTACATGAGCAGGCCTCCCCAGACCGCACTGCTCTCAACACATCTATGCACATGTCCATACTAGACTGGCCAACAGTCACACTCTGCTTATAGAGTCCAACCACTTTCCTAGTTTTAAAGTCTTCCTCATTCTCCAAAAGAAAAACCAATCCAGTCAATGTCGTCACGTCAGATCACTGTCTACCAACCTCTGTGTTAGTTACTTTAATGTTGTGATAGCACAAGGACCACAATGGAAGAGTTAAGAGAAAGGACTGGAGGAACTGAAGGGGTTTGCAACCCCATAGGAAGAACAATATCAACCAAGCAGAACCACCCCTGCCGCCCACACCCCAAACTCCCAGGGACTAAACCACCAACCAAAGAGTACACCCAAGGCTCCAACTGCGTATGTAGCAGCAGATGGCCTTGTCTGGTTGGCATCAGTGGGAGGAGAGGCCCTTGGTCCTGTGAGGGCTCCATGCCCCAGTGTAGGGGAATGCCAGTTGGGGAGACGGGAGTGAGTGGGTGGGTTGGGAGCACCCTCATAGAAGCAGGGGGAGGGATGCTGGGATAAGGGGATAATATTTTAAATGTAATAAATAAAATAACTAAAAACAACAACAACACAATAACGAAGACAGGTTAGAAGGAAGGAAATTTATTTGGGCTTCCTATCCTGAAGGACAGGAATCCATCTCGGTGGGGAGGCATGGCAACAAGCAGGTAGGCAGCAGGAGCAGAAACACGTCTTCAAACTCATGCAAGAGCAAGCTGGAAGAAATGCCATGGGACTTTTCATCACAACACCCACTACGGTTACCTACTTTCTCTAGCAAGACTTTACCAACAAAACATCCCTCCCCCAAAAAATCACCACCCGGGAACCAAGTGTTCAAATAACCAGCCCTGCGGGGAATGGTTCTCCTTCACACTACCACATACAAGTACAGATGCCTGCCAGATGAGATAGACAGAGGCTTTAACGAACGGCGAAAACAAGAAGCCGCCCTTCCTCTTTCTGTGCCTCCTCCTCGGCCCCCTCCCTGCCTCCACCATCCTCCACGGACGTCAGACTCCATGTTCTTGGGCCTTCCAAGGAGAACTAACGACCACATACCCTCCAGGAGTCGAGCCCGCAGTATCAGCTTGAGGCTGTTTAGCTTGAGGCTGCTGAGGAAGCCAGCTCCCTGGGCTGATCAGCTAAGCAGGTTCTCTCTGGCTCTCAGACTCTCAGGCACATAGATGAGCTTTGTTAGGCTACCTGGCCCCTACTGGGTAAGCTTTTCTAATGCATCCCGCTTTCTGATCTTTTGGTTCTGTTCCTCAAGAGAGAACTGCCAATTACAAATGTTAACTGGAAAGCGGTTGACTATTCAACCAGTAAAGGCACAGTGTAAGGCTAATGGCACAAACTCCCAGAGGTGTGACTTAAATTGCAAGTTCTTAAGATTCTGTCTACTGTGGAATCAGGTCAAAGGATCCTGGAATCTCAGGAAATCACCCTCTTAGACCAGAAGACCTATTACCAACCACAGCTGGGGATTTGCACATTCCTTTTCTGTTTTTTTTTTTTTCCTCTTATTTACTTTTCTTTTCTTTTTTCCCCTTAGTATACCCAGAAAGCAACTCTTTTCTTTCTCCATGGGCTGACAGAAGGCTATAAGCTCTAAGCTAACGTCAGAAAATAGAGGACCGCCCTTTCCCTCAGGAAATCATTCAGATTTGGCTTGGAAGTCATGGCAGAAGTAGATTTAGTGTTCTGAATGGCCAAGCCTAGATTGCGCACACACCTGTGAAGATGTTTGGGGGTGATTTCTATCTTCTATCTTGTGCTATAATAAATATTCTTGAGTGGGGGACAAAACAGTTGTCCATGTCATTATTATAGCCAAAATCAACCCTAAAAAATAATTTAAAAAGAAAAAGAAGAAAGTATAAGCTGATTTAATGTACAAGCATATGTACATAATTCTGCAATAAATCCATATTAAATGCAGCAATTTATGTATGTAAAAGATAAGTTTACAAGTAATAGATTTTATACAGCCATGCATTACTTTATAACACTGATAGTTCTGAAAATTACATTGTAAGAAACATGATTCATCATTGGAATACATCATAAAATGTACTTATATGGTTGAGGGAGGAAAGGATAAAATAAAAGTGTATTGTGTGTAAAAACTTTTAATGTACTTCCATGGACCCAGATGCCATGACACCCCTAAGTGATGCAATAGTATCAGACAGCCCAGGTATATGCAGTCTCTTGAGGACCAAAAGATCATCATGTGTCATGACTGCAGAAAATATCTGTAAGCTTATCTAAATACTATAAAATTATCTTTAATTAATAAGAATATTAATATGGGGACAGAGAGATGGCTTAGCAGTTAAGAGGGCTGATTGCTCTTCCAGGGAAACTGGTTTCTGATCCCCAGCACTCAGATGACTCCTGTCTGTAACTCCAGACAGTGCCCTCTTCTGGCCTCTGTTGACACTGCACACCTATGATACACAGTCATACATGCAAGCAAAATGCCCATGGACATACATAAAAAAAAATCTTTAATTTCAGAAAA
Organism: Montemys delectorum; assembly: GCA_019843815.1. NCBI lineage: Eukaryota > Metazoa > Chordata > Mammalia > Rodentia > Muridae > Montemys > Montemys delectorum. The sequence continues at coordinate 12,316 of JADRCD010230914.1, forward strand.
GTATAAGCATATGATACAGTAGATTAAAATGTCAAAATATTAAAACTCCCTAACCAAGTCAAATACTTAAGAAAGCACTTGCTAAAACTTTATTCCTACTGTATTCTACTAAGAGAGCTAGAAACAGAACACCGTCACCGTGATAAGGGTTATTGTTAAGATCTCAATATGAAACATCCCTCGTGGGTTCATGTATTGAAGTTGCCAGCTGATAGATTTTTACAGAAGTGGCTCCTGCTGTCTCTGACCTAAACAATGGACTAATCTTTGAAGGATTAATAATATAACGTAATTGGGGGATGCTAAAAGTAGGAAGTAGACATTGTCTTAGGGTTGCCATCGCTGTGATGGAACACCATAGCCAAACGCAACTTGGGGAGAAAGGGTTTATCTCACTCACAGTTCTACAGAACAGTTCATCCTCAAAAGCAGTGAGGCCAGGAACTCAAACAGGGCAGGAACCTGGAGGCAGGAGCTGGTGTAGAAACCACAGAGGGGCGCTGCTTACTGGCTTGCTCCACAGGGCTTGCTTAGCCTGCTTTCTTACAGAACCCAGGACCACTAGCCCAGGGATGGCACTATCCACAATGGTCTAGACTGCCTCTCTCTCTCTCTCTCTCTCTCTCTCTCTCTCTCTCTCTCTCTCTCTCTCTCTTTTTGTTTTGGTTTGTTTTGGTTTGATTTTTTGTTTGTTTTTCGAGACAGGGTTTTTCTGTGTAGCCCTGGCTGTCCTGGAACTCACTCTGTAGACCAGGCTGGCCTCGAACTCAGAAATCTGCCTGCCTCTGCCTCCCAAGTGCTGGGATTAAAGGTGTGTGCCACCACTGCCTGGATGTGTAAACAAATCTTACCAATTATTCTCTGCCCTGTCAATAAATGCTGATCACCCAATGGCTGGGCAGAAGAGAGAACAGGGCAGGATGTCTACCAGCGTGGCTGGATGGAGATAGAGGTGGAGATGCAGATCACTGCAAGGAGAGGTTCCAAGAAAACACCTTGAGAAAAGACACCTGACGCCCAAAGAGCCAGGTTAATAATAAAATGCAAGCGTCATGGATTCACGGCTGGGAGGAAGCCAGATTAATTTAGAGATTAAAGTAGATCATTTAACTGCTCAGCTATTGCGGTGTATCTTGAAGTAAAACGTGGTTTCCCTGTGTGGTTATCGGGGACTAACAAAGGTAAAGAAACACAGACACTGGATTAATCCACTGTTTACATTTATATCAAAAATAATTCATGTTACAGGTTGATCTTGAATTCGCAGTGCTCCTGCCTGGCGCTCCCCTTCCTAGGCCTCAGATTACAGACATGCACTAGCACGTGTCGGTTTCATTGTTTTAAATACACATCCTGCTACCTTTCCAACTCGCTATGCACACTGGAGCTGTCACCACGACGCAGACTTTCATCGGCGTGCTTACGGGAAGACTAGCTTGCTCAGGGCTGAACCTTTAGGCACTAGAGAAGGTAAAGGGGAAAGCCCGCGATGAGGAAAGGACCCCTCCTGGTCAGCGAAGGCTGAGTTTGCTGGTGAGCAGCTGGATGAAGGACTTCGAAGGGAGTCCACCCTCCACCCTGTGCTGAGACTTCCCCGTGCTAAGGGGAGGAAGAAACTCCCAAGAAGACTGAGCTGAAGAGAAAGCAGGTCAAACTGGCAGAGCTGGAAAACCGAAAGGAGGACACGGAAAAGAGGAAATGAGAAGTTGGCATCAAGAGCTCTGGTTCTCAGCCGGGCAGTGGTGGCCCACGCCTTTAATCCTGGCACTTGGGAGGCAGAGGCAGGTGGATTTCTGAGTTCGAGGCCAGCCTGGTCTACAGAGTGAGTTCCAGGACAGCCAGGGCTATACAGAGAAACCCTGTCTCGAAAAACCAAAGGGAAAAAAAAAGAGCTCTGGTTCTCAATCTGTGGGGAGCGACCCCCTTGGGGATCAAATCTCAGGTATCCTGCTTTTCAAGTGTTTACATTACAATTCCTAACAGTAGCAAAATTACAGTTATGAAGTAGCAAAAAGGATAATTTTATGGTTGGGGGTCACTACTGCATGAGGAACTGTATTAAGGGGTGACAGCATTAGGAGGGTTGAGAAACACTGCTCTAGACTATCTTCCCATGAATGTGGTGCTGAAGTTTTCAATCCAATCACTTTGACAGACATTATTGCAGCGAGCGTTGTCTGGCTTACTGCTTCAACAAACAAGAAGACAAGTAACTGCATATGAATTAAGAAAAACATAGGAAATTAGTATGTAGCTGTGTGTGTGATTGTGATTTTAGGGATGGGACTTATGGAGCCTTAGCTGAACTGTTAGCAAGTGACAGATCTGGGAGAAGGGGCGGCACTGTATCCAGCTGTGGATTCACTGATGAACCCACCAGGATTGAATGGATAGTTCCAACTCTGTGATACGTAGGAGGTCCTAGTGATACTCTGTGGGGCGGGAAGCAAAACAGAAAAGTCAAGAACACAGGGAGTAGGCTTGTGAGGAAGAAGTGGGGCTGCCAGGCATCAGTGGGGAGAGAGTGGCCTCAATGCACTAGACGTATTTTGTGTGAAATTGTAAAAACAAGAACATTTTTTAGTAAAGCAAAACAATAGCTAGAATTTGGGGCAATGCTTTAAAACAATGCTGATTTTGTACTTTTATCTGACACCCTATGTAATATACTTTTGTGATGTGTGATGGAGTCCTCAAAACGTGTTGGGATGAGCGTATGTATATTAGTGTGTGTGTGTGTGTGTGTGTGTGTGTGTGTGTGAGAGAGAGAGAGAGAGAGAGAGAGAGAGAGAGAGAGATTGAGTTTCCCTTCTCCCAGATCTGTTATTTGTTAACAGTACAGCAGTGCTAAGGCTTCATAAGCCACTTCCTTAAAATCACACACACACACACACACACACACCTATATATTAATTTCCTATGTTTTTCTTAACTCACACAGTTACTTGTCACATTATTGTTGAAGATAACAAGAGATCTGAGAGAGAGAATTGTAGGGAGCTTGAGCAATCACTCAGTCAATAAAGTCCGTGCAGCACAAGCTTAAGGATCTGAATTATATCCATAGAAGCCACGCAAAGGCCGTGCATGGTGGCCCTAGCTTGGAATCCAGTTGCTGAGCAGGTGGAGACAGACAGGCAAATCTTTCGGGGATTAGCAATCAGTTCATTTGACGTGCACTATTTCTGGGGTGAAACTACTGTGCCCTACTGGAACAATCTTGCCATCCTCATGGCACTTGCCTTAAAATGGATGTAAAGGCGAAAACGCTAACGCTGCACACCTCCCAGAAGCAGGGTGGAGCCATAACAAATCTCTAAAAGGTGTGCCACTGATTTCAGGACCATGTGGCAGACGGGAAGGACATTTTCAGTAGAGGCTCCAAAAATAGCAAGGGAACTACCGAAAGGGGCTGAGGGAATGCAAGAACATTTGTAAAGGCACTTAAACATACAATGATGCGCCAGGTGGTGGTGGCGCACGCCTTTAATCCCAGCACTTGGGAGGCAGAGGCAGGCAGATTTCTGAGTTCGAGGCCAGCCTGGTCTACAGAGTGAGTTCCAGGACAGCCAGGGCTACACAGAGAAACCCTGTCTCGAAAAAACCAAACCAAAACAAAACAAACCAAAACAAACAAACAAAAAAAAAAAAGGCATACAATGATGCACTTTAGGATTTGAGCAAAGAGATTTCAAGCAGAAAAGTAAGAGAACTTAGAATACAATAAGATGTTTCAAAGAGGAGATAAGAAAGTAAGTGGCCAATTAGAAAACAGAGAATTATAGAGGGGTTAGAATTTGATAGCCTGGGGTGCAGGGGGGGAACCCTTCTTGTTTCCAAATTCTCATGCAAATAAAAGATTCTCAATTTAGGAAATGGCATTAGAGGGCTGTAGAGAGACTCTGTGGATAGAGCACTCACTGCACAAGCTGGAGGGCCAGACCCCAAGCACTAATTCCAGAACTCACTTTGTAGACCAGGCTGGCCTCGAACTCAGAAATCCGCCTGCCTCTGCTTCCCAGGTGCTGGGATTAAAGGCGTGTGCCACCACTGCCCAGCGGAAATTTTTTCTTAAGAGTAAAAAATCTCAGGGCAGGCAAATTGTAATTCTTGGCAGCATCTCAGAGGACGACAATGGAGAAGAGAAGAGAAGAGCCCATGCCGTCTGAAGTGAGCCTGCATGGAGGTCAAACTAACAGCAGCAGGCAGACACAGAGTGAAGAAGAGACCTTTCGATAAAGAGGAGGAAGATGTGTTGTGGAAAGCATGCTTAGAAAAAAGATCTCCAGGAGAGAGAGGGGAGCCACAGTCTTCTGGAGGGTTCAGAAGCGGGAGTAGATTTAGGAAACCACATGGCTGCCCGCTATCAGAGACAGCCATTATACTGTAGTCTTGAAAGTAACTGTTTGTGCAGGGTGGTGGTGAGTGCCTTTTATCTTAGCACTTGGGAGGCAAAGACAAGCACATCTCTGAGTTCGAGGTCAGCCTGGTCTACAGAGCAAGATCCAGGACAGCCAAGACTACAGAGAAACCCTGTCTCAGAAAGCCAAAATGAAAGAAAGGGAAAAAAAGCACTTTTGTTTTCATTTCAGTTTTTTTCATCTTTGTTTTGTTGGTTGGTTGGTTGGTTAGTTGCCTGATTTCATTTTGTTTTTGGAGACAGGGTCTTGCTATAGATCTCTAGGTGGCCTGAACCTCACTTTGTAAACCAGGCTGGCTTCCCAAATGCAAAGATTATAGGTGAGTGCCATCACCTATAATACCCTTTTGTATTCGTTATTAATTTTCTTTGATTTATCTTTGGTTTTAAGACAAGGTCTTGATAAGTAATGTAGGTGTCCTCAGACTCACAATCCTCCTGCCTCAGCTCTTACATGCTGGGATTACAGGTCAGGTGTGTGGTGAAGTTCAGGACTCACCACACAAACCACTCAGACCAGGGTCTCAGTTAAGTAAGACTTATTTATTGAACACACTCCCAAGACTGATTCATCAGGGTCACAGCACAGACCCAGCTCAGGCTGGTCCCAGTCCAGCTCAGGCTGGACCTTGAACAGTTCTCAAGGTCAGCTTATAAAGGCTTATAAAACAAGCCACAATGAGCACATGTCCAGGTGCAGGAAATGCTACCTGGTGGTCAGCTCTGACCCGAGCTACTTCTGGCTACCTGCACAGAACAGTTCTAACTGACCTTTATTCTGATTGGTCCTAAGTGGAGATCACATTTGTCAAATTTCTTAAGATTAACCAACCTCTGAACAAACAGAACAAGGCATGTGATCAGCTTGATGCTGCTCTGAGTCAAGTTACTTTTTGTCAACAAGATGAAATAGCTGGCAGGCATGGAACAAACTGGCCACAGCTGTGCTAGGGGCAGGCCTCAACGGTATGCACTACCAGCACACCAGGCTGTTTTCTGGGATTATTCCCTGTTCCACACGCCGCCGAACTAGGACTACTTGCTTTCCACTCCACACCACAACATGTAACAGTCTTATGCTCATTTAGACTGATCCTTCTGCCATTTTCTCAATTTACAAAATGCTTTGATGACTTTAGTCAAATCAGTGCTTGTAAATGATCGAAGTATAAAACTACTTTTGGAAACTAGCTGGATTCAAGCAGGCATCATTTGCTGCCAACATAACTGAGTAGCAAGCTTTTTAACAATCCATGCATCACCACCGATCAAAATATAAATTGCCTGGAGCAAAACCTACTTCAATTCTGCCGCATGTATGACCGAGCCCAATAACATAACACAAGCTGCTCTCTGAACAAGTATATGTATAAGCTGAGATGCTCTTGTCTTTAAATCTCGAATGTATGGAGATCCACCATCCTCTGCCTCCTGAGTGCAGGCATTATGCACCACCACTGTCCAGCTGAACATTCTTTTAATCTAATAATTCCTTCTCTCTATCATTTACTTTTGTGTTTTTTTGAGTGCAGGGGGAGGGAATTTCAGTACTCCAGATTTCTTTTGTTTTGTTTTGTTTTGTTTTGTTTTGTTTTTCGAGACAGGGTTTCTCTGAGTAGCCCTGGCTGTCCTGAAACTCACTCTGTAGACCAGGCTGGCCTCGAACTCAGAAATCCGAATGCCTCTGCCTCCCAAATGCTGGGATTAAGGGCGTGCGCCACCACCACCCGCTAGTAATCCAGACTTCTGTCTGATCCTGTAGAACACAGTGGATTGCTACTGTGAGTGGTAGCCATAGGATGGTTAAGCAGGAACAGAGAAGTGCAGCCAAAGAATGCAAACTTGTAATCACCACCAAGGTTAAGGTAAAATTAAAAAAAAAAACCTTACTATTAAATTATTTAAATTTTTAATATTTACTTCTAACTTACATGTATGGGTGTTTTGTCTACATGTGTGTCTGTGTACTGTAAGTGTGCTAGTACTCTCAGTGGTCAGAGAGCTTCTCAGATCCTCTGGAGCTGGAGTTACAGGCAGTTGTGAGCTGTCACGTAAGCAGTCAGACCTGAGTTCTTTGGTACAATGATGAATGTTCTTAACTTAAATGCTGAGACAGCAATCTGAGGCCCTGGGTAGAGCTGTTGTTTTGTTTTGTTTCGTCTTTGGCGTCTTACTCAGAAATGGGATTACTGAATTGTAGAGAGCCGCACCCGAGCTGGCAGCCGCCATTACAAGATGGCGCCAGCATCCGGTGTCTTCTCCCTGTAACAAGTAGTCTGCGCATGTGCTTAGGGCCAGAGAGCGCCAAGTCACAGCCTATCCCGGGACGTCTCATGAGGTAATGAGCAAACAGCCAATCAGAGGTGAACACGCCGCTCCAGGGCATATATAAGCAGTGCCTTTTCGGGGCTTGGGGTCTCCCTCTTGAAGATGCAATAAACGGTTGCGGCAGAAGGATCCTGGTGTCCACGTGCGTTCTTGCCGGCGAGACGATTGCGTGGATTACACTGAATCCCATTGTATTTCTGCTTTCAAGGACATTTCTTATTGCTACTTATAGTAAATATGAGCATTTACATTCCTACCCCACAGTATACAGTTCCACAGTTTCCACATCCTCATCAATACATCTACACTCTTTACACTTTGCATGTTGACAAGGGGAAGGTAATACCTATCAGGGGTCTGGTTTGCACTCCCCCATGACTAAAACATCTTTCTACATGCTTGTTAGGTGGTTGTTGTTGTGGGGTTTTTTAGAGAAATATCTCAAGTCAACCGCCCACATTTTGTTTGTGTGTGTTTGTTGAGGCAGGGTTTCTCTGTAGCTCAGGCTGCCCTGGAACTTGATCTGTAGATCACACTGGCCTCAAACTCAAGAGATCCACCTGCCTCTGCTCCACCAACCACTCAACTCAACTGCCCACTTTTAATGGATTATTTGCTCGTTTGCTTTTGGGTTGATGGATGTTTTTGGATATTCTGGATATAATCTCACTTCCACAATGTATACCCTTTAACTGTTTTTTCTTATTTCATAGGTTGGGTTTTTCTTTTGGTCATTGTTTACCTTGTAGGTCTGGTGTCATTTTGACATAAGGTTATTCATTCTCTTGGGGAATAACATCCATTCTCAGGGACAGCAACTCTACTGGAATAAGTCAAAATCTATTTTATAAAGTGCTATCTGTTGGGTCATGGGGTTCAGGACTTAAAGATGGTTGCTTCTCTCAGGTCAGGATTACAAGTGAAGCAGTAATGTCTCTGAAGGCTTGCAGAAGCTTCTACATCCCGATGAGGTCCCCAGATGACTGTATTTTATATCTTGTTGACTGCCAGGATGTGTAAATGCCTTCCTTCCAGGATGTAAGAACTGCATTTCTTAAGTCAGACTACCTAGGTAGGTGGCCCATCTTGACCATGAAACCATTATTTGCATTTTTTTTTTCACAAAGTAATCTCTTGCTGTTAGGAGGCAGCTTTGGGGCCCTAGCTCTAGGTACTAGCTCTAGGTACTAGCTGTTTCAGACAAGAGGAGTCAAGACTCACCAGGTCATAAAAAAGAGAAGGGGCTGGGGACTAGGACAAAAGGTGGATTCTCGTATCTCCTTTTAGATTAAGATTGTATTATTGGTGGAAATTTATTCTGTTCATCTTTTGCTTAATGCATTTTACATATACAACTCATTTTAAAATGTAAAGTTCTAGTCTTATGAAAGCTACTATTTCAAAATGTTTAGGATGATAAGAAAATTAGCAGTCACCTATAAATAATCTTTCTTATAATCTTGTTGGGTACTAGTTTAGTTAATTACAGAAATAAGCTGTATTTAGCCTCCTTATATTTTTAAAGTTAAGCAGAAAGTAAAATAGCTAGAATCAAGCAACATTTGTCCATTTAAATATACTGAGATAGGTGGTCATCCAACGCGTCAGAGTCTGCAGAATATAGCATTTAAGATGTTTAGTCCATTCCACATAATGAGTTTATGGGCTGCCCCAAGGGGCTCTATTTCTACTAAACTCTTACTATGTGCTTCCTTACAAATCTGTTGTCCCTTGTCCCTCAGTGGATAGCCTATCACCTGCTAACTCACCTTTTTCCTTGGGTTCATCCCTAAGTCAGGCCTCTGAATACAGCTCAACTGTCAGTACAAATGAGCACAGGCCAAACTGTATAAACTACTATCACAGTACTTTTTCCCCCTATACTTTATTTTGATCATGTTTTTTTCTTCCCCCAACTACTCTCAGATCCTTCACACCTTAGTTCACGTTCCTTTCTTTCTCAATAAAACAAGAAAAAAAAAATAAAAGCCAAAACAAACAACTAGTAACACAAAAATGTTAAAACAAAAAACAAAAGCTAGAAGAAACAAACAAAACAAATCAAAGAGAAACACAGAGAACGTTGTGTTGGCCAGCTTCTCTGCAGCCTGGCCTAGAGCTTAGCTGATATACTCAACATCACATTGCTCTCTTAAGTCAACCATTGGATGGTTTCTCTGTCCCCAGTCACAGTGTGTTTACTTCTATTGCTGCACCTACCCGTTCCTGCTGGTACCATTATCTACACCATCAGTGTACCAGGCATGGAGAGATGGAAGGCATCCCTTCTAGTGCCTTGGCTTTGGGTTGAGTCTAATGGAGAATCTTCAAACAGCTTTGGACACACCAGAGTATGCAAGTAAGATGAGCAGGTCATGGCCGTACAGGAGCATATCACTCCCAAGAATTTCACAGCTGTGTACCTGGACTTTTAACCTTGGGTAGACTGATTCCCCATCTTTTTTAAGGGCCACTTATGTGTCTTTTGTATGTTTTCCTAAGTTTGTACAACACCTGGAGGGTGTATCATTTGTATCCTGAAATATTTTCAAGGAGGACGGGCAAGCATCAAAGGTAGGTCCTAGGTCAGCATCCTTTAACAAACATCTCTTTGATGCAGGTGCTTGCATAGATAGATAGGGTTTGCAGAATTTCAAGTGTTCTGATGTTCTCAGTTCTTCTCCGTCAGTCAGTTGACTAACACCTCTAGCATGCCTTTAGCAATCAGCCTGTCTCTTCTGTACTAATCCTCCACATGCCATCACTGTAATGGAAGAAAAATTACTTGTCCTCTACCATTTGTTCTTTTTCGTCCTATGGGACTTCCATTTAGGCAAGTCAGATGATTATTATTCGGAGGACGCCTCTGGTGATACAGGCTCCATCCTTTGTTCTTTCTGACTTTATCACTTAAGTATTAAAGACAGGAGAGCTTGAAAAATGCTAAGGAATGATTTATAACCAAGTCTCACTATATTTAGGGTATTGGTAGCCAGATCCTGCTAACTTCAACCCAGGAATATGGCTCTGGAGTCCACCTGCTAGAGGCTGGGACATACAATCTCCTGAGAGGCTTAATAGAAACAATGTATGAGGTAACTTTTTCTCTTAGTTCTAAGGGTATATCCCTGGACTGAAATTCTATATCATTAGGTGTAACTGTTTGCAAATCAGGTATCACAGGGGCTGGAGCAATGGCTCATCAGTTAAGAGTACTTGCTGCTTTTACAGGGGATCCAGGCTTGATCCACCTAAACATCCATTCCTAACTCCTGTTCTAAAGGATCTGATCTCCTCTTCTGGATGAGAGGGTTCTGGTTGACTTTGCACCAATGTGAAATATTTGTAGAGAATCAGAAAGATGAAGAAAGCAGCTGTTAGCTCACCACAGGAATGGTAGGTGTCTTAGTTACTGTTTTACTGCTTTGAAGAGACATCATGACCGAGGCAACTCTTACAAAAGAAAGCATTTAATAGAAAGCTTGCTAGCTGGGCAGTGGTGGCACAAGCCTATGTCCCAGCACTTGAGAAGGAGAGGCAGGTGGATCAATGAGTTCAAGGCCAGTCTGGTCTACAGAGTGAGATCTAGGGCAGCCAGAACTACAGAGATAACCTAACTTAAAAAAAAAAAAAAAAAAAAAGAAAAATAAAGAGACTTTGGTTAAGCAATATTATTCTGGGTGGGGGGGGGGGGGGAAGACTGCAAGCAGGCAGGCAGGCAGGCATGGGGTTGATAGCTTCTATCTGGAGACCTGGAGACGTGCAGGTAGAGACGCTGGACCTGGCAAGGGTATGTGAGACCTCACAGCCCCTCAGTAACACACCTCCTCCAATAAGGCACCGGAGTAATTCTTCCCAAACAGTCCTACTAACTGGAGATGAAGCCTATGGGGACTAATCTCCTTCAGAACAGCACAGTACAGCAGGCATGGACAACCACAGCCATGTGTACAGATGCTACTGGGGGACACTCTGGGTTGTGCTCTCAGCAAATACTGATGATGAATTTTCTACCAACAGCAGAACAGCCGAATGCAAAGCTTATGTAAGGAGGACTGGCTTAGTTTAACCTGATTACAAATGTCTGCGGAAGGAAGCCTCATTCCTCTCACTTATTCTTTCAATGATTTCTTTAATAATTTCATGAGGCATGTCATAAAACTGAATTTGTGAAACAGTTTTAATCGATTATTACTTTCTTAGCTTCATATAAATTCTAGACAAGATTTATTAAGTTAGATCTGCTATCAGTAAGATTTGAAAATTTTCTTCTAATACACAAAACTGTATTGCAATTAACAGCATCACTACTCACCTGTTATAATTGCTCATAATCAACACACATTAGCAGTCAGCACAATCACTTTTAGCTCACTGACTAGGCTAAGTACTGGTCACCACTAAAATATGTGTTTATCTGATTTTTTTAAAAAACTTGTTTTTAAAAATTAGAAGTGAAATTTTTTTTTAATTCATTATTTTTATTCTATATCATTGGTGTTTTGCCTGCATGTGTGTCGGGTCCCCTGGAACTGGAGTTACAGACAGTTGTGAGCTTCCATGTGGGTGCTGGGAATTGAACCTGGGTCCTCTGGAAGAGCAGTCAGTGCTCTTTAATCTCCCAACCATCTCTCTAGCCCGAGCAGCACGATCTCCTCAGCACGCTCTTCTCTGTATCAACGCCCTGTGACCCACATGCAGTTCTCTTTTGGAAGGAAGAGGCCATTACTTGAGAACCGTGAATCGGCTCTCACACAGTCTCCACCCACACGCAGTTCTCTTTTGGAAGGGAGAGGCCATGACTTGAGAACCGTGAATCGGCTCTCACACAGTCTCCATTACGGCAGCAATCTCCTTGAAGTGTCTGTAGAAATTCTGGAGAGAAAGGGGAAATGTTAATTTTGCTTTTAAAGGATATTTATGAAGTTCCTTTAATTCTGTCTAATCACCAGATACATATTGTCTGTATTTTAATGTTACAGTCTTGGTAAAGATCATTGAAAAACAAACATTCCTAGGCAAGAAGGGTCAGCATATATAGCAAATTTGAAACAAACTCCAGGATGACCATGTCTAAAAAACAAACATCAAGAACTGTCTCCTGAAGAACACACTGCACGTACATGCTCCTGTGGGTGTCTCGGGCCCACGGGGCACTGGCTCAGAAGACATGAATAGCAAAATCTACATATGTTCAGGTCCCTTACATTAACATGGTAATCACATGTAACATCCACACATATGTGCTACTTGCCACATTGGAGGTATGGGCATATACACACAATGTTATCACTCAGCTACGAGAGAGGAAACCATGCCATTTCCAACCCAGGTAAACCCAGAGCACGCTATGCTAAAGACCAACCAGACACAGGGAGATAGACACTCCATGACCTCAGTTGTATTAAGGACACTGAATTCACAGATACAGAAAACCGCAGGTGGTTGTTGGGTACTAGGGGTATGGCAAGAGTGAAGATGCTGACGAAACGGTGCTGACTTAGCTGTAAAAGTTCTGAGGATCTAATGTGTAGAATACCAAGTATGATTAGTAATAGGATATTGTTGTGAGAGATTTGGAGCATAGACTTTTTTTTAAAGAATTTATTTTATTTTATGTGCATTGGTGTAAGTGTGTCAGATCCCCTGGAGTTACAGGCAGTTGTGAACTACTGTGTAGAATTGAACCCAAGTTCTCTGAGAGAGCAGCCAGTGCTCTTAACCACATAGTCATCTCACCAGGCCCCAGGAACACAGATTTTAAATGTTCTCAGTGCTCACACATTCACACACACTATGGCTGGGAATGTATATGATAATTACCTTCATGAACACAGTCACTGTACAACACATATTTTTTACCAAATCACATTGTATACAGTGAAAACATAATATTTTTATTTGTCAATTATACAACAATGCTTCAGGGGAAAAGTGATCTATTTGCTTATTTCCTACTGAAGAGAAAAACCTGTAGAGGCAGAATGAGAGAGAAGGATGGGCCTGCACATGTGGATGGCTGAGCTGCTGAGACTGAGCTGTTCTTTCACATCAATGACTACATGATATACTTTTGCCCATGGCTCATTCCTTCAAACACTTATCAACATTACTAAGAACAAATGTGTGTGGTCTTGTCTATCAAGAGCCCCTTAAAATATAGTTTATAGAAGTGGAACTCAAAAGTCATACAGTGGTATGGGAAAGACTTTTCCAGAGTCCACGACGGGGAGGGAAAGCATTGGCTTAGCAGTAGAGCACCTACCTAGCAAGAGCAAGGCTCTAGGTATGACTCCCACATCAGACAAAAATACAAAAGAAAGCTCAGGGCTGGAGCTGGCTCTGCAGTTATGAACCCACTCTACCAGAGAACCTGCATTTGATTTCCAGGGGCACTGACATGGCATCCCATTACAACTTCCTGAAACTCCAGTCCTATGGGATCTGGTGCCCTCTTCTGGTCACTGGGTACTGCATGTGTGTAGTGCACAGACATACTATAGCGGACGAAACACTCATATACCCAAAATAAAACAAATAACAATAAAGGAATTCCATGACCAATGCATCTTTATTCTCTTACAAAAAAATAACTTTTTATTTCCATTTCATTTACTATGGTTGTTTTTCTAGTGTTCAACTGCCCTTTGAGAGCTAACTGCTTCAGCTACTGAAGGGCTCACAGCAACCAAACCAAAATTGCACACGCCAGTTAAATCGGCTAACAATGCACATCTCTCATCATATACATTTGAGAAAAAAATAAACTTAGTGCTCTCTCCCATTTCCTGCCTGGGGAAAAAAGTAAAGAAAATGGTAGCATGAATGGCTTGAGTTTAAGAATAAACTATTGAGTACTTCAATCTCTAGCTAATAAAACTGGCCAATAAGTACTTCAGCTGAACTGTGATTTGTAAACATCAGTCTAAAACTCAATGTCAATGTTATTCAAAAAAAAGATTAGTTTTGCTTAAAATTATTAAGCCTAAAGAAAAATAAGAAGTTAATTATAAAGTAGACATCCTGTAGAGAAGATGAAATATTCCTAAATATATCTGTCGAAAGCTGTTACAGTAATTAAATGGTACGCAAACTGGCATGTCTTATTGGAAAACAAAAAACAAAAAAATTTAAGCTCCCAGAGAAAGTAACTTTAGAGATGACTACATGTAAAGTACATCAAATTGCAAGTAAATAAATTTTCCCTTAAGAAAGAAGACTGTATACAGCTTCTGAACCAGCAATGACACTTAAATTCACTGAGTTGAAGTACAAACCTGAAATTGTGGAATTGTCATTTCGATGGACTTGCTGCTCACTTGGCCAGAATGATCTGCCACCTTTAGCAGCACTGCCACATAAGGAGACTTGAGAGATCTGCAGCTGTCCGAGCTCACAGCCATGCCCAGTTTCCACTGAAAATCTACAAGCTTTAACACAACAGTACAAATATCATGTGAGAAATATCACTGCCTTGAACAAATACTTCGTTTCTCTGTCCTCAGTCTTGCATTCGTTTCAGTACTGATCATAGCACAAGAAAAGTCCTTCGTTTATGTAGGCAAGCAATGGTCAAATGGCAAAGGTGAAAACACAGGGCATAAGCAGAATCAGAAAACAAGTCGAGAGAAGCAGAAGTCAAACAAAGAAACCCAAGTGTCTACCAGATGAATAACACAAGTAAAAGATGTAGAAAGTGGCTTATTGTAACAGGCTTAACTTCTGCTCTGCTTCAGGGCTCTGGAGCATTTCTAACCTTTCTTCTGTTCCATACCCAAGTCCTCAAACAAAAGCTGGGAGACATGGTCCTTACAGTTGCCTGAAGCACATGTGGAAACCGGACCATTGCTTTCTCACTACAGTATCCAGGTAAAACCTACTATTAGAGTGAGTGGTGCTGATGTAGCTTTAGATTTCATCAGTCCTCATGACAGACACATGCCAGGTGCTGCACTATGCAGTGTACGTACGTGTTCAGTGCCTCACTGAATCACCACAGTATTATAGGGTATCGTTTCCATTTTGCAGTGACAAAACCCAGTTTCAGAGCTTAGGTAATGAGCTCAAGGCCACACATTCCAAGATTAGTCCCATGTCTGTTTGGCTTTGAAGATTATAAGCTTAAGGACTATGTTTTTAATCTAGTTCCTCCTGCAGGTTCTTCAGTGTTACCATGGCATCAAGCAGAACTGGATAAATGCAGCTCTTTTTTTTTTTTTTTTTTTTTTTTTTTTTTGCTTTTGATACTGACACTAAAACATGGGTAGAAAACTTTGTTTTATTCCAAAGATGAGATGGTGCTTGGCACTCAAACTACATTTGCTGATTGACTCAATTGATCTTTTGCAATAAAACTAAGGTATGCCTTGTGACAGCACTCCTTTGACAAACACAAGCAGTACTGACTTTTTAGTTTCTAATTATTAGGAGTAAGTAATAACTTCCAAGGTCCCTACACACCAAACTACAAATCAGAAGTTCATTTCTTTTCACAATTAAATACATTTTTTTTTTAACTCCTATTTTCTTGGGCCCATGGAAATCAAAGGACAACTTGAATTAAGTTTGTTTTCTACTTCACTGTGTGTTCCAGGGACTGAACTCAAGTCATTAAGCTTGGCAGCAAGCGCCTTCACCCGGTGAGCCAACTCCCTTGCCCTACAATCTCATAATCATGTGAAACAGCTCGTTGCATGGTGGTTTGGTTTTTGGTTTTGGAGACAAGATTTTTCTATAAAGCTCAGACTGGCATCACAATTGTGGTGACCTTCTGCTTCAGCCACCCAGTGGTTGGGATTAAGGTCACACATACCAAGCTGAGTAGATTTATTTACAACATACTGGATAGTTTGTTTTTTGTTAAGTTGTGAAACTTGTTTAAAATTGTATTTTTCAGCTCTTTGTGTCTGAACTATGCAAAAAAAAAAAAAAAAAAAAAAAAAACCCTGAATCATCTTTTTAAAATCCATTATTAATTTAATAGTCTTATAAATTATCATGGCTTTTCTTGTGTGTACAATCATATGACCAGCCACTGGCGAATGATTGTATGGAAGGAATTACAGCACCCTCGTCACTCAGATACACCCGTGTCCTACTCACAGAAACTTTCTCCATGTGAGAAAGCAGACATTAAAGATTCAACAGAATGAAGATTGTGGGCTGCATTTCCCTGGGTATGATCCCAAAGTAATAACAATTTTTCTAGAAGGAAGGAAAGAGAGCTAGAGTTGGAAGAGGAAGCAGGGATTGGAACCACGCTGAGGCCCCAAACCAAGAGAGGAAGCAGGTTCTGAGGACAGGGACAGATAAACAAGAGACCCTCCCCTGCAGCCACACCACAACGTTCTTTCACGTTGGCCCTGTAAAACTGGGTTTATACTTCCGACTTCCAGAACTGTAATGGATAGATTCATATTGCTTTAGGGTGGAAAAGTTCCCTAAAATACATGCATACATACATACATACATACATACATACATATCTACCTACCTATAGCACAGTACAGTTCAGTTTCAAAGCATCTTTAATGGAGAGGACAAAAATAACTTGAGATTAAATAGTAAGAGTAAACCAACTTAGTTAACTCTGGCTGGAAAGATGGCTCAGTGGGTAAAAGCATTTGCGGCTCTTCCAGAGGACCATCAGTTCCCAGCATCTACATAGCAGCTTACAACTATCTATAACTGCAATTCCAGACAATCTGAGTTCTCTCTCTTCAGGCCTCTAGGAACCCATGTGTTATAGACAGGTAAAGTAAAATCTTAAAACAAAACCAAAACAACAAAGAGCCACTCAACTCATATACTTTTAAGCAAAGGTTTATCAGTATCACTGAATCCTCTGCCAGGAATCTTCCAAAGCTACAGGAAGATAAGCTGGAAAGTTCTAAGCTCTACATCTAGCTACTTGGATCCTGAGCATAGAGCATCACAAAAAGTTTGAGGCCAGTGTGGGCTACAAGCTGAGTTTAAAGCCAGCCTCAAAAGTTTAGTGAGAGTCTGCCCCCACCCCAAAAAAAATCATTTGGAGACAAGTAGCAGTCAGTAGAGTCTTCTCTCTGACTCTGCATTCTTATCTTGTTTTAACTTCAGCACTTTCTTACATTTATGTGAACTTAGGTAACTCCTGACTAGAACTCCAGTTTTGTGACTGTCTTGGAAAAAGTGTTAATATTAATTAGAAAGTCAAAAATCTTATTTAATCTGATTTATTCCTAATGCAACATATGAAAAGATTAGAAAAGTTACAGCTCATCTTCAGAATAACTTCTTTAAAGAAATGGCTGAGCTTGATGGCGTACACCTTTGATCCCAGTGCTTCATAGCAGAGGCCAGTGGATCTCGGAGAGTTCAAGGCCAGACTGGTCTTCCTAGAAAAGTTCCCAGCTAGCCAGGGCTACTCAGTGAGACCCTGTCTCAAACAAACAATCAAACAAACAGTTAAAAGAAAATAGAAGGACGCTATCTTTGCAAATATTAGCCATGTCTCTTGTAACCCTCACATTTTAAAATGTCGTATTCCTACCTTGGAATAAAGGTTGCCTACTAAAGGTGGAAGGAAGCACGCTCGGGGCACTCTAGGGGCAGGGCAGTTTAAATGACAGCCTCAGCGGCCATCCCCTCAGGTGCAAGAGGGAGGCCAGCCTGGGGAAGGGTCCGCGAGCAGGGGCGGGGACGGCGGGCGGCCACTCACCTGACCGGTGACCTGGAACGGAAGCAGAGACACGATTTAGAGAAAAGCTGTCCGGGTGCCAGCGTCCGCCCCAGACCCTTCTCCTCTCCTCCCGTACTTACCTCCGACTTGGCGTCCAGCACGGGCTCCCTGAACGGAGACTCCTCCATGGCTACAGTGGAAATGGCAGGCACCGGCCAGCACTTCCGCTTCCGGACCGAGGCCCCGCCTATTCAGCGCGGTAGAGGCAGAGCGATTTCTCTGTAACTCTAATTTTGTCTCAATTAAACATCAGTTTTAGGAGATACTGGGGAGAGGGAAAGTGCTGTGGGAAGAAAGGCCAAAGGTGTGCAGGAAATCTGGCGGAGGACTCGTGACGTCCAGGATGTCGGCTACCCCATCGACAGAGCAAGAAGTGGGCTCCTCTCTGCGCAAGCGCAAAGTCACAGTGCCTGTAGTGATATCAACCCAATCCGTTTGCGGCCACACCCCTAGTGTGGACTCCGGTGTGACTATATCTGCAGTTGCCTGGCAGAGCTCTCATCGCTAGGACTGGGTTCACGGACCTATCCTGACTTGAGGAGGGCAGAGTCTTTTAAAAATCTCTGCTATTACTCCACATTTCAACCCGATTTCAACAGCACCTTCTAATCCTGTCTTCTCTTCTGTTGACCCCCAGATGCATTCTGCTTAGACTATCCACGCTGATTTTTATTCCCCTGCCAATATTTTATTTAGAAAAAACTTGAAAATATTTTAAGACAAGTTGCAAATAATAACATAACATGTCATCCACATTTACCGACCGGTTACCACTTCACTGTACAAAGTTGCTTAATGAGTATTTCTTAAATATATGAGCACTTGTCTCCTCAGAACTCTCTAACCATAAGCTGGGAAACAACACCAATTCTCTTTGGTCCCTAAAGTTCCACAAGTAAGGCATGTAAATAGCTGGAGCTCCTTCAAGGGCTTGGGACAGAATCTGCTTTTCCATTCATTTAAGTTGTTGTTAGGACTTAGTTTCATGCAATTTCTTATTTTGCTAGTGTTTAAGGATTCTCGGGTTTTAGAGGCAATTCATAGCCATTTCTTTGTGTCTTCACTGCCACTTCCAAGCCAAATAGTAAAACACATCTCCCTCATGTTTGCTAATCTAACTAGCCAATATTTCCTTTGCTTTCTTTTTACCAATATTCTCTATGTTTAAGAGTTTGAATGGTTAAATAAGGCATACTAAAATGACCTAGAATAATTTCCATAGGCGTTAAATGTATGACTGAAATTACATATTCTGGATGACATCTGTGTTACAGTTTTGTTGACTAGAGATGCTATCTTTGCAGGCTGAGCATCTTTGGAGTTCCATTTACCACAAAACACCCCCCGTAGTACTGTCGAACTGTATTCGCTAATGTACATACAACCAACACCTAGAGCCATGCCATGCATGCTGTAGTTGAAATCTAAATAAAAAAAAATCTCTGGCTAGTATTATTTGGCTTCATAAATGGACTATTAGCTTGGGAAAATAATCCCTGCATGGACTAAACCACCAAACAAATAGTATACATGGTGGGACCCAGGGCTTCAGTCGCATATGTGGCAGATGATGACCTTTTTGGGCAACAGTGGGAAGAGAGGCCCTTGGTCCTGTGAAGGCTCGATGCCCCAGTGTAGGAGAATGCTAGGGTGGTGAGGTGGGAGAGCACCCTCATAGAAGCAGGGGGGGAGGGGATAGGGGATTTCTAGAGGAGAAACTGGGAAAGGGGATAACATTTGAAAAGTAAATAAATAAAATGTCCAATTAAAAAAACTCCCTGCATGAGAGAAAGCCCTGACCTACAGAAATAGGATGAAAAGATAGAACAGTATTATACATCCAGTTGATCAATACATTAGTTCTAGTTATTGGGATATTTTCCTTTTTTAAAAAACCATGGGATCTCACTATGTAACTCTGGTTGGCCTGGGACTCACTATGAAGACCAAGCTGGTCTCTGACCTACAGAGATCTCTCTTCCTCTGCCTCTTGAGTGCTGGAATCAAAGATGTATATCACCACACTACAAATTGCCCCCTTCCAGTTCCTGGCTGCTGGAGATGGAGAAGACACATAGACACATATAATGATGAGAGGCCCAATCTTTTCAATTCTGACTCCCTTGTGGAGAACCTGACCTAAGTTTGAATTCGGACAAACTAACAGGCTGGTACCTAGCATTAGTTTCCAAGTCAACCCACAACAAAATCTGAGCCTGGCTCCAATCTCTAAGCTAACCCCCGAGAAGAACAGCATCTCCTGGTATTACCCCAACAGATTTGCACCCCCAGGTTACAAGCTCACCCCTTGCCTAATGACCACCAATGCAGAGGGAAACAACAATTAAGTTTATGATATGAATCCCAGCACCAGCCAATTATGTTAAAGCAATGATAGCTCTCCAATTAGATGCTAAAACACCCACCCCCTGCTTGTAGCGTCCAATAAAGCCTTGTCCTGATAGATATTGGGAGCTCTCTACCACTAAAACCATCCTATATAATAGCAGTATCCTGGGGGGCCTGAGCTAGCTGAAATAAAAAGGCTCTACTGTGATTGCATTGGATTGGTTCCTGTCTGCTTTGGTGGGTTTCAACCTTCCCCTGGCACTATACCCCTGACCTGATCTTTACAAAAATGTTCCCAAAGCGGAAAGGACAAATATGTTAAAGTTAACTTCTGTTAGTTTACTATATTTTACATGGATTTTATTTTATCTTAATTTTGTGAGGCAGGGTCTCACTTTATAGCCCTTGCTGTTCTGGGACTTACTATTTAGACCAGGATGCCTCATACATCATCACACGTGGCTTATGAATTTTTGATAATTATTATTCAATATGAGTGCCTCTTTCTGAAAATGAAACTCTTGAGTAGAAGCTGTGTCTGCAGAAATGGATTGGCTGACTGAAATTCTGACAGTGGTGCAGTCCAATGGCTAATTCCCTTATCATGGGGCTAGTTCTAGCCCCCCCAGAACAGCCGTTCTCCACCTACTTCTGTTAGAATGGACAACTTGTGACTGGATAAATGGAATCCTTTTAAAATCTATTAACTTAGCACCTGCAGCTTCCACCAATCCAAAAGCTAAGAATGTCGTCAGACAGCATCTTGAGCCTATAGAAAAGCTTCTCTCATCTCAATGAACCTACTTCTCTGATGCGCTTATCAATGTATTTTAAACTTGCCTTGATTTATGTCATATCTGTTGTAGCTGCAGTTGTTGTTGGGTAACACTATGAAAACTTCATGAAACTTCTTTTACATTGGAACATGGAATTTGGATTAAGCTAAATCTGTTCCAGAGCGTGGTCACTCAAAATGGCTACAGGGTAAAATATCTTTTATTTCCTTTAAAATAAGAGCTGTGTGTGTGTGTGTGTGTGTACAAGAAGAGAGAAGTCCAGATCACAGATTCACAGATCTTTCTCTCTCTGTCTCTGTCTCTGTCTCTGTCTCTCTCTGTCTCCCTCCCCCCCCCTTCTTGGAAATCAAGTCTTACAGCCTCTCTCCTCTGGCACAGAGACCTGATAAAAAAAATTACTCCATTTGGCCTTGAAGTTCTCCCCCTCCCTGTGCAGCTGTGTGCAAGCTTAAGACAACCTTGAATTGCAAGTTTACTTTATCTTCCTGCCTTGTGACTCCTGGTACAAAGGTTAGGCCAGCTTGGTCACATGGTCTGCAGCTTATACTCCCTCTGAGCCCTCCCCTCCACAACCTGCTCCTGAAAACCTATAAGACTCAGAAATTCCCTTTGTCCTAGTGGAAATGAAGGCTCTTCCTTCAACATTCCATCATGCCTATAGCATGATATCTATGTTAATGTCCTCCCAGGGCAGGACGCCATCATTGCTGGCTATGATGAACCTATAACTCTCCTAATATAATTCTTCTGAAGGTCTCCTTTCTAGAAATTCACTTTCTTTTATAAGTTATAAAAACACATGGCAGACTGCTATTTTCAGAGCCGACACCTTACAAGATAATAGAATTTACACACAAGACTTCCACTTATAAAATACAGATTTGGGGGTCTGTGACGTGACTCAGTTGGTACAAGCGCTTAGTGCTGAGCCTCTCAACTTGAGTTTGTTTCTTGGGACTCATGTAGTGGAAGAAAAGAACTAACTGACTGTCACAAGTTGTCCTCTGACCTCCAAAAGCACATTCCTATGGCACTAGTGCACGTACACACACATTGACATGATAATAAATTTAAAAATATAAAAATGCAGATTTTCATGAAGTTAAGAAAATTGCCATTATATATCCATTGTTATAGCTTTTTAAATTTTATTTTAATGCAATGACATCTAAGTAGGATATATAAATCAGAAAGCACTTTAGGAACATTTTCAATAAGCTCCCTTAGGGTCATGCACTCTTGGTGTCATGAAGGTTACAGTGGAGTGGAGAAAACACAAAGATATTTCCTTCTATCTAAGCATTTATTTTAGTTGTTTTTTAAATGCCCAGTGATACAAATCTGAATCAATTAGCCTAACCAAAATAGCAGAAATTATTATCTCACAGCTGTGACCCTAAGGCATGAGGGTGGAACACACTGATGTGCCAAGAGAATTGTGAGACTTGCATAGCGAAAGAGCCCAACCCCTTGGTTCTCACCCAGATTGGGCCTCCTGTTTGTTTCTTGGCTCCATTTTCTTTGTCTTCTCCTTTTGTTGTTAGGGCAGAGGGATGCGTGTGTAGACAGGGATGACCAGTGTCTTTGACCAGTGTCACAGCCACGTGACTACTATTACAAGAGGAAAGAGGAAGGCCTGAGGGAAAGAGGAAGCTGGTTTTGTATTTCAATTCTGGAAAAAAAAAAAGCCTGATGAACATACTGAGTCACATACCCACTCCTTGGACCAATGCTAGGTGCATTACTTTTTGTCTGCTTTGTGCCTCCTGTTGTGTCTAGAAAGCATATAATTATGTGATTGTTAACGTCAATAGTGTACCAGAGATGAGCGATATCACGAGAAGAGATGAGGATGACTCAGCCCAACCTAGGTTAGAAGATGCTAGGGAAACAAAACCACCAGAAGTCCACTAAATGTATTTACGATATTGTACTGTGTATTCTGCACTATCAGCGTATGCAGTCAAAATCCTCCAAGATGTCTGCTTTCTAATTCACAGTTACTTTACACAATATGTGGGAATGAAAACTACCCATCAGCTGCTAACCAGATGTTACTCAGGAGAGAACAATGTAATGACAAGTGTCCTTCATGGGGGCAGATGAAGGTAATGAGCTATAGTCATAGGAAGAGTTTGTTACAGTAAAACAATGTGACAAAGACTCATCTAATTAAATAATCTTCTTAAATCTTAAACACCTTAAGCTTCTAGTAAGACTATAACTCTCTAGTCTTCAACCCCATCAGAGACCTGAGAAGGAATAAATGTTACCAGACTATACAGGAAGTGCTGGGACATAGCTTCCAAAGATTATAGAAATGACAGAATCAACTGACTACCTGGACAGTCCCCAGTATTGTCTCTATAACGTTGAAACATTTGTCTTCGGGCATCTGGCACAGACATTTTGTGAAACAGTAATTATGAAGGACTTGCTTACCCTGTATTGGCAGAACTCAGCAGTCAACTTCCCTGCATCCGTTTGTCCTTTCTGGACAGATTTGTCTGTAGTTGAGGCATGGACATTTAGTTTGTCTAGTGGCTAGCTAGCCATAATTGAAGCAATGGCATGTGGAGGTTATTGATAGTCATCATCTTCTTTGAAGTAGAATGGCATACTCTCAGGAGCAGACCTGCCTCATAGTCAAAAGATCTTTTAATAATGAAATAATTTTAAATGCTATATTCTGTGCTTCTCTGAGGTTTTTGAAGACCGGCTATCTATAGTATATCTGAATTGTATATTCTTAGCTATCTATTATGTGAATAACCTTGAAAATATTCTACTGTAATTAACGAAACCAGTATTTAATGACCATAAGTTTGACTATCTAATTATTAATTTTTACTTCTTAACCATTCCTAATAGCTTGCAACTTGTATTTTTTATCATCCCTATCAGTCTGTAATAGCAGCTTTCAAAAGCACTAGAACTTTATATAGCATCTTTAAGAATTATATAAGTACAATACCTCAAATAAATGTTAAAAACACATATACAGTATGGAATAATAAATTCCTGTTGTTTAAGTTCAGAGCTCCAGGGATGGCTCAATCGGTAAAGTCCTTGCTACATCAACACTGGAGCACCTGATTTTGGATCCCCACTACCTATGTAACATAGACAGGCACCACAGGACCGCAGCCGTGTATCCCCCCCCAGCACTGGGAGGCAAAGACAAGAGGGTTCCTGGGGCACACTGCCCTATGAGTCAACCTACTCAAATCTCTGAGGGCCTGGCTCAATGAGAGATGCTGTCTCAAAAACATGGAGGCTAGCAATTGGGGAAGATATCTGACGGTAATCTCTGGTTGACCTCTGACCTCCACAAACATAAGCACAAATTTAAAAAGAAAAAAGCCCACCAAAGCTACAAAATATTGGTAGGAAGCCAATACAGTGTGGTGCATTATTGAAGTGCTGGGGGCTTTAGAGCCGTTTAAAGCCAAGCTCAGGTCCTTTCTCAATCATTCAGTGGGTGACTTGTTAGATTATCTGAGTGGCAAGCTTTCCTGCCTGTAAAGAGTGGGCTGCTAATGTTCCTCATAATGTTTTTATTCAAGCGTGTAAATGAGATCATATATGTAGAGACAGCAAAGTTCCTCCATGCTACAGGTACTGAAGAAACACTAGGAGTTCTTATCAACACTGTGCTACTCAAACTTCCAGAGTCTATAACATGTCCAAAACATACATCCTCTTCATTTTAAATGCAAGGAAACTGAAGTACAGGTATGTTAAACAGTATCACTTAGCTCTCAAGTAAAACTTCCGGTAGTATAGCTTAATTTGCAGTTGATATTCTACTTTCAGAGACCTCCAGGGGGTCTCTGAAGGCACCCCGAGTGCCTTCTGGAATCCTCCATTGGTTTTTTGTGGATTGGATATTATCCTTCAGGCTATTCAGGGTTATGATGTACATGTGAGTAATCAGTAGATAACATAAAGACGGGTGCTTTTCATTAGACTTGATTAGTATTCCTTACATCATAAGGGATTTAAAGAAAGGCTTAAAATTCTTAGCTCTTGAGCCAAATCTGTCCAAACAACATATTAAAACAGCAACAAAGAAAATAAAGTGAATAGTATATAAACACAGAAATTTCCCCTGGCCAGTTCCTGAAATAGTAAGGTCCAAATGTTATCATTTCTTTTCTCTTGCTGTGATAAATACTCAGATAAAAGCAACTTAGGGGGAAAGGATTTACTTTAGCTTGCAGTTCTGGGTTGCAGTCCATCACCGTGGGGAATAATGGCGTGTCCAGAGACCAACACAGCTGGTCACATTGCACCCATAGTGAAGAAAGCAGAGAATGAATTAATGTATGCACGTTAGTACTCAACTGGCTTTCTCCACGTGTTTCTCATCCAGAGTCCCTGCCTAAAGAAAGATGGCCCCTGTAGTGGATGGGTCCTCCAACCATAAGGTAATTACGGTAATCCCCCACACCCCAGACTTGGCAAGAGGTCTGAATCCCAGGTGATTCTACATTTTTGTCAAGTTGACAATTAAAATGAACCATCACAGTTGTCAACCTTTAGCTAAAGGTCAGTATTTTTGTCTATCGCTCTCCACTGATTTTTTTTTTTTTTTGAGACAAGGTCTCTCACTGAACACAAAGCTCACTGAGTTGGCTAGACTAGCTGGCCAGGAAGCTCCAAAGATCATACTGTATGACTGCCTCTCCAGCACTGGGGTTACAAGTGTACAACACCACACCAAGGGTTTCTGTTTTGTTTTTGCTTTGCTTTGAGACAGGTCTCACTAGCCCTTGGAAGCCTGAAATTAGCTATGTAGACCAGGATGGCCTTTTCCTTTTAAGTACTAGAATTAAAGGTTTGGTCTCTCACGTCACTCCCAGGTTTTGGTTTTTGGTTTTGTTTTTTACATGAGTGCGGGGCATTTGAACTCTGGTCTTCGTGTTTGCACAGAAACATTGGACTCAGTTAGCTGTCCTAGATTCCTAGAGTCTCCTTTAAAAGTGTGACCTAACAAGGTAAATTGCCTGGCAAGTGGACACAGAGCCATTCTATGGTAGTCATGCTCTCTGATCGCGTGTTGAGAGTTATTACCTCATCTTTAGCACAGATGGTTCCAGACCGAGTAAGACTGGCATGTCTTTACTTGCAAGGCTGGGTTCAGGTTGACAGTTTGTCAGTACAGCCCAGGATTAAGGCAGATGACAGGGTACTACACGTGCATCAGAATGACAGCTGGGACCATTTCCTGTAGCAAAGAAGTAGTACAAGCCAGGTGATGGTGGCACATGCCTTATAGTCCTAGCCCTCGGGAGGCAAAGGCAGGTGGATAGCTGTGAGTTCAAGGCCAGCTTGGTCTACAGAGTGACTTTCAGGTCTGTCAGGGCTACACAGAGAAACCCTGTCCAACAAAAAGAAAAAAAAAAGTCAAGATGATGTGTCATGAATGGGCTATGGTTAAAGGGAAATATTGATCTCCTTGGGACAAGACCTGAATTTGGGATGATTACGTCTGTCACGCCAAACTTCCATCAGGTGCAGAAAAAATACCAAACTTTATTCATCCCTGTCCCCTCTGACAGAATGAATCTCACATGTTGTGCAAGCTGGTTTCAAATTCACCATTCTCTTGCTTTATCGTCTAAGTTGCTGGTTAGAGGCGAAAGACACTGTGCCCAAGCTATATTTAATCAATTCTTAAACATTTTTTAATTCTACATTTTAAAAAATCTCAAAAAATGTCCCTGCTCATAAGACATGCTCTTCTACTAATGGCTACCTGTGTGGCATTGTGACTCAGTTGTTTTTCCAGAAGCAAGCATGAACTTGTTCATAGCGCTATAAAATTACTCCCGAGTTATGAGAATCACAGCCTCTGTAAGTATTGTGTTTAAATGCCACTTAAAGTGTCTTTTAAAAGATTATGTTGTGACTTGGCATAACAAAAGATTGTTGTTGATGGAAACAGTATGCAGAGTGGATTTTAGGTTAATATGGGTTACTAAGAAAATGAACCTCGCTCTCCCTGTCCTTTCTTCCCTTCTCACTTCTCTAGTCTCTCTTTTTCTCTCATTTTCCCTCTCTTTTGTCTCTTTCTCTCTTTGATCGCTTCTCACTGCATAGCCAAGATATCCTTGGAGCTCACTCTGGAGCCCCAGCCAGGCCTAAGTTCCCAGTCCTCATTGTGATTCTCCTACCTCAACTTCTCAATTGCTGGTGTTAGGGGCATGCTCTATCACTGACACATGGGAGCTCATTTCAGGCGTGGGAAAGGTCCCTGCATGTCTGTGATTGACTGCAAAAATACAGTTGTGTTGTATTTGCAACATTCATGTTGGCTTTTCAAAGAGATCTTAGCAAGAAGAAAGCCCCAGGATCAATAAATAAGGCACATGGATAGAAATTTATCCCCTAGGAGATGAAAATAATCCAAAGCTTTATGGCAAAGGGACATTCAAACAGTGTAGGCAATGACACTAAATCTTGAGTCCCATCTTATACTTAATGATTCAAAATCTGTGCTTCAGATTCAGGCATTCATATGTATGGTCAAGTCTGAGGATTGAGGCTCTTTGTACTGTGTAGGGACACCTGTGCCAATGTGAGAGTTAGCTTAATAGGCAGGAAGTAAGGAGATTGGAAGTCTGATATGTTTGCAAGGGTTTTGGGGTATCTGCAGTTTGGGGTGTTAGGACCACTTCGCTATGGCAAAAGACACATTGCTCTCATCCATCCTTGGTGAAGACTCTCCAGTGTGGATGCTTTGGGGTCTCCTATGCTCTTGCCAACAACTCCTCCTCCATTCTGTGTAGCTAAGCCCGGTTATCTCACTGGTTTCTCAAGGTAAACTTTGGTAGGATTGTACTTTGGTTTGCTGTTGAGTTGTGAGGAAGCAGACACGGTATGTCTACCAGGGAAACAATTCTCACGGTAGGGGCATAGGGATGTTGTGTGGAGTATTTAGCCAAGCAGTAAGAGGAGAAACACAGTGCAGAACTGCAGGAATCTGGGGAAAAGCAGACTGTCTGAAAAGTCCACTGGCATGCCAAACAGCCCTAGTAGAGACTGAGAATATAGCAAGCACCGCGATGAATCCGACAACCGCAACCCAGACAACTGTGATCGTGAGCCCAAAGTTGCCAGATTTACCAAGTCACGATGTTGGGCAGATATGGCATCAAGCCATCAGACAGATAGGAAGGAGTCAAGAGATTGGAAAAGTCACCAAGTTATAAAAATAATAGCCAGAGCAAGTGTGGGAGAATTGGATATTTCCCAACAAGGACAAATTCAGCATAATAAAATTTTTCTCACTTCTAAACTAATCTCTCCTTAAAATCCTTCTCTTGGATACAGAATAGTAATATGTCAAATCTAATTTCTGGAATCATGCCATGACTCTTGATTCCTACATATCAAAAGGATTGCCCCTTGTAATATCTTCTGCTTCTCCGTCTTCATAAATGCTACCTTGTGTCAACTTTTCTGTTTTGCATTTCCCCACATAACTGATAAATGGTATTTCTTTTTTTAATTAACTTATTTATTTTATGCATATGAGTATGTAAGGGTGGAGAATTTTAGAGTTTTAAAAATAAGAGCATTTATTAGAAATGTGGTAGTATATAGTGTATAACCTCTACTTAAGAAGTCAGGGGAAAAACTTCTGTACCTAGCCAAGAATGTAGTTTCATTCTGGCCAGTTTCAGGAACTCGTTGGTTGCAAGGCCCCTAGTTGGGGGTCCACACAAGAAGCAAGATATGAATCATCTGGGTGGTCAGCCATGAAAAGAATAACCATTGTCCAAACCACATTCTTGTGACAATGAAAGTGCAGAATGTTTTCCTTGTGACCCTGACTCAATTAGGGGCTGGGTCTCTTAGAATTCTCCACTGTTTTCCTGTTATGTTTCCTTGGTAGCCCCCTCACCCCCCTACTTTGTGGTTTTTCCCTTTAAATACCCCTTACTTCTTGTGTTCAGGGTCGAACTCCTCTGGCCTGCTAGGCTGTGTGTTCGACCCCAGATCTGGCTTCCCCCCCCCTCCCCGCCTTGAATAAACCTCATGCTGTTGCATCAAGATCATCTCTCGTGAGTTATTGGGTGGCCACGTCATCCCAAGACTTGAGTAAGGGTCTCCCCAGCTCTGGGGGTCTTTCAAGTACACCACCATTGTACATGAGTACACCTCTTCAGACACACCAGAAGAGGGCATCAGACCCCATTACGGATGGTTGTGAGCCACCATGTGGTTGCTGGGAATTGCTCTGGAAGAGCAGTGGGTGCTCTTAACCCTCTTAACAGCTAAGCCATCTCTCCAGCCTCGACAAATGGTATTTCTGCATACATGATTATGCCACTCCTCTCCCCCCTTTGTGACACTAAGATTGGGCCTGGGGCCTGAAGCATGCTGGACAAATGCTCTACCACTTCTCAAGTAGCCTTTGAGAATCTACTATGCACTAGCCACTGAGTTAAATCCGGAAAATTAAACAAAGCATTACATTTGGCATCCTGAAATTTAGTGAGATGGAGAATGGACATTCAAAATGCTCCTTAAAGTCCTTCAGTTTGTACCAAACAGGACATTGTCTGATTCATCTTTGTCGTGGCTCCATATTGTTTCTCAAGCAGAAGTGATAATCTATCTACCTATCCCTTATATCCATCATTTTCCTATTACCCGTATCTCAGGCAGTGCAATTACAGATAAGGCCAACATATGATTTCAGTATCCTCACAAAGGAGCAAGAAGACCACAATTCCAAGGAGTCAACCTCTGGCTTGGCCGCCTTAAGGCTCGCAAACCGGTCCCACTCTCTCGCAGAGTAGGAATCCACGACGCGCCCCCTAGAGCTTCTGGTTAGCATTGTAAGAAGGTGAGGTTGCCTGCAAGCACGCGGCCCAGGCCAGCGTGGGGCGCATGCGTAGAACTCGAGTGCCCGCTCGTGGGAGAAGGAGAGTCCAAGTGTGAGGGGAGTTCACCGTTGATTCTGCCTCTGTTTTCTCAGGAGGTAGGACGTGGCTCCGGTTGATCGGCTCGATCTGCCTTTGCCTCGAAGCAAGAACTCCAGGACTGCGCCTCCGTAGGGCGAGATCAAGCGTCCCGGGGGTCGTGGAACTCCAGGCGTTGGTTTCCCCCGCGG
The DNA here is from genome assembly GCA_019843815.1 of Montemys delectorum. NCBI lineage: Eukaryota > Metazoa > Chordata > Mammalia > Rodentia > Muridae > Montemys > Montemys delectorum. The sequence goes on from JADRCD010230914.1 coordinate 42,054, forward strand.
GGCGGCGTTTGGATGGTGCCGGCCGGAGCGCGCGGGGGCGGAAGCGGCGACGGCGGTGGCGGCGGCGGCGGCGGCTGCTGTCAGAGCTGGAGAGCGGCCGGCGGAGCAGTCATGGAGGGTCAGCGCTGGCTGCCGCTGGAGGCCAACCCTGAGGTGAGCGCGGCGGGGATCCGCAGCCGGGGGCCGAGCGGGTCGGGAGGCCCCGCGTGCGCGCGTCTCTAAACCCTCTTGTGTCTCGTTTCAGGTCACCAACCAGGTGAGCGAGCGCGGCGTCTGTCACACCGGACCCCGGAGTCCTTTCCACCATCCCCGCCCGCCAGCGACCCCACTGGCCTTGGCCTCCGCATCCCCCCCACCCCCCACCCCGGATCCAGGCATCTCATCCCGGGAGGCCCCCGGCGGCGGCGGCGGCTGCAGCTGCGGCGGCGGCTATGGCTGCGGGCGGCTCCGCCCCTCTCAGGCCACCGCCACCACCACCTGGCTGGCCCCTCTGTCCCTCCGTCGTCGGACCCCGCGTCGTCGCCGCCGGCGCTGCCTGGGGCCCCGGGGTCTGAGGTTTGGTTGCCTCTCGCCCGGAGTCCCCACCCCTCCCCGTGCCTTTCCCCACTTCGTTCGTCTCCTTGCCGTTGCGGGTTCCATCCTGTTCCTTGACCCTAGTCCCTTCTAGGTGACTAATTTGTCAACACTTCCTGACTCCTGGCTTTGTAAACTTGCCCACCCAGTTTCGGGTAATCCCATCCACCTCCTGTGCAATGAAATCACCTTTCAGTCATCTTCTCTTGCCCCATCGAGGTCCTTCTCTTCCCTGCCACGCCCCCTTTCTCTTCCAGTCTTTGGAAGGTGGACCTGGTAGTTGCCTCCTGTACCACACAAAGCCCGGTTTAATCGTTGTCCTGCAGTGCGTAGCCACCTGCTCCTCTGAAAAGGAAGTTTGTTTTGGATACTGAAGGTTGGGGCTGGGGATGGCAAGCAGGGGTGCCTTTCAGCCCCCGAATTAGATGGTGGGATGCTCTTAGTTATGTATATATATATTTTATTGGCACAGCTATGTATTAATTAGCCTGGTTTTTCTTCTGCTCTCAAATTTAGTTCACCTTTGACCGTTCTCTTAGTTTGTTATATAGTCTTCTTTCTTTTCTTCCATCTTTCTTCTCATAACCAAAGGATAAAGATTTATTATCTACGTTAAAAAAAAATGTTTTTGAGACCAGACATCGTGGTACACGCCTGCAGTATCAGCGTGTGGGAGGCTGAGGTAAGGGGGATTTTGAGCTCCAGTCCAGCCTGGACAGAAACGCTGCCTAAAAAAACCTGCTCCCCTCCTCCAATTACTACTACTACTACTACTACTACTACTACTACTACTACTGTTGTTGTTGTTGTTGTTATTATTATTATTATTATTATTATTATATAGTTTTTGGTTTGCAAAGCGTTTTTGCAAATTCTTTGTATGAAGCACACAGGCTTTATGTTGGAGGTGGCATCCTTCGTTTTCATTTATTTTGTGTATGGACACACGGGTGGAGGGCAGAGGACAGCTTTCTACATTGAGTTCTCTCTGTCCCTCGGGTGGGTCCTTGGGATTAAGCACAGGCCCTCATACTTGCTGGTGGGATTAGCCTTTACTCCCTGGCCTGACTCCCTGTAGCTTATATGGGTTTGTTATATGTTTTTGTTAGCATCGGTTCTTATCTTCTTAGTAAGGTGAACTGTGTAAAGTTGAAAACGCAGCACTTCCCACTTACGTTCCTGTTCACAGCACCCTTTCCTGAGGAGGCTAACTTTCTTTCCTTCTCGCCTCTTTGAAATTAGCTCATCTCTTCTCCTAGTGCATTTTATTTTCTTTGTCAAGCGAAGAATCTTGAAGAATTTCCAACTTCTGTGCATAAAAAGAAGTGTTTATTTTAGCTATAATGCAGTTATTTTTACACTTTACCGATAACAATTCACTGTATGTGTAATAGCTTTTGTTCCATTGATCTGTCTGTTCTATTTATTATTAGCATTCTATTTACTGTGGCTTTCTAAGTCCTCAGATAGTATGGATCCAGCATTGTGCCTTTTCCGAATTGTTTAGGCTTTTCTAATTACTTTATCTCCCAGATAAATTTTAGAATGATTGTCACTCTGTACAGAAACTTGATTGGTGAATGTGTCACCTGGATAGGCATATTCTGAGGAATGTGTCTTTACTACAGTAGATCTTATAATCTTTGATTAAGGTATATCATCACTTAATTTGACTTTTGATTTCTTCACCAGTATTTGATAGTTTGAGCACATAGCTCTTGGGAAAAAAATTGCTAGATACCTACAAATTTGACAATTTGAGGTGCTCTTATAAATAGTATTGCTTTAAAATTTCATTTTTGAGTTCTTTGCTCTGTATTGAATGCAATTTAAAAATATATTCACACCCTCAACCTTGTTAAATTCAGGGAGTAGCTGCAGTGCCCCTCTGTACTTAGTATCTTGTATGTAGGTCTTGAGGATCTCTTGGACAGACAGACATATTCTGTACCTCTGTGTATTTAGTATCTTGTCTGTAGATCTTGAGGATATCTTGGACAGACAGACATATTCTGCACCTCTGTGTATTTAATATCTCCTCTGTAGGTCTTGAGGGCCTCCTGGACTGACAGACGTGTTCTCTGCAGTCAGATGCTCAATCCTAGTCTAAACATTTTTATCTCTTTTTCTCGTCTTATTACACTTGGTAACGTCTTACTGCACAGTGAGTTTGAAGTGCTGGTTTCTGATCTTAGCTGGGGAAGCATTCACCCCTTCATTTTAAAGTAAGGCACTTGCGAATATCTTGTAGAGGCTTTCTCTCAGGCTAAAGAAGTTCTACTTTTTCCTAATTTGTAAAGATTTTTATTATGAATTAATGTTCAAATTCCCCAAGTGATTTTTTTTTTTTAGAGCATTTCTTGATGACAATTGTGGAAAGAATTATATATAATTATATATAAAAATAAACGAACAGAGATATGACCAGTATTCCTCTAGCCCCCAAACTAGACAAAGCATAAGAAGACAGTGCACACGCACACATACATACACATATATATTATATATAAAAAGCTGATTTAGAACCTCATTCCTAGATAACTTTGGTACATTATAATATGCTCACTCTGTGGACTTGCATCTCTTATTAATATGGCTATAAAAGCCTTCAACAATAGATGTATTTTAAAAGCATTAGAACATAACCAAGGGCAACCTTTTTTATATTGAAGATTTGATTTACCACTTAAAGTCTATCAATGTAATTGACTTATCAGTTGATTAAAAAACCTAATGATACTAAATGATAATAATGATTAAAATGATACTACCTATTGTTTTAAGGAAACAGTACAAAGTTTATATAACAACACTTAAAGTCTGTGACTTGGCTGGTAAAGTGCCTTATTCCTAGATAACTTTGATAAATTATAAAGTGTATTTACTTACACTAAATAGTATTTTGAGGTCACCTTTTCAATTACCAATTGTCTGAGCAGGAACTAGTTATACTTTAGTGATTAAACTATGATTGTTTTTCTCTCCAGTGGGATGTCAGAAAGTAAAGCCAGGCAATAAACCATTAGCCATTGTTGAAAGAGCAAGGAGGAAATTAGCAAGGTGTTGCGGGGCAGAAGCTAGTCGTTGGCTAGCACCAGGAAGCTTTGCTGAACTGACTAAAACCGAAGTGTAAAACATATGCTGCATTGGCCGTGCTGTGCTGTGATTCGGTGTACTTCTTGTTTTGTAGCCACACGTGACAGCACATGCCTACAGTCCCAGCACTGGGGAGGCTGAGGCATGAGAATCGAGAGTCTGAGACACCTTGGTCTGCAGAGTGACACTGTGTCAGTTTTTGTTGTTGCTCGATGTCAAGTGTTATGTTTTTATTTAGAGGACGAGCTTCTTAGAAGGCATTAACTTGAGCCAGAATCTGCTTGCTCAGTGTCCGTGCCCTGTACAGGACTGAGGATGGGAAGTGAGCGCCTTTGATCAACTGACTTGTCATCTGGAGAATTAGCCCAGCGGAGGACCTTAAATACCGTTGGTGTGGGTCATGTGGCCCGTGACAGGCCCCACACCTGGTCCACCCCCAGGTTTTCTTTTTTTTTTTAGCCTAATGGGATCACAAGAGGAGCCTGATCCTGATTGAACAGTGTTACCATCTGGCAGTTACAGGTCTTATTAACTCTTAGTTTGAGCAAGTCCGGCTTAAGCTGTGGTGATGCCTGCCTGGCGTCATGTAAGAACAGTTATCATATGTCTGTAGCATGAAGATTAGTACCACCTGCAGGGCGTCGTCCAGAAGAGGTGTGCCATCCAGTACATCTGGTGAACAGCGGTTTTTGTATTTTTTATCTTTTATGTTTAGTTAGTATCCTGTCAACCTCTGCTAAGATACTTCATTTTGCTACAGATTTGACTTAAAATAGTTAAAAAAAAGAATTTAAGCTCTACCTTATTTACATATATATATTTAGATGGGTGAAAATAGATGATGGAAAGTTGCAGATAATTGAGCATTAAGAATTACAACTTTTTAAAGACATATAGTTGATCTGGGTAACCATGTCACCTGTGAGTGTACTAGACTGCGTGTACACTTCTGTGCTCTGAATATGATCAGTTGGTTATCTTGTATATATGGGTGTGTATACACACACACACACACACACACACGCCCCTATATACATACATATGTATAGAGAGAGAGGGAGCCGGGGAGAGGAAGAGGGATAGTTGTAACTTGAAAAATTGTGGGTTTTTAAATAGGGAACCTCCCTAGAATTATTCTTAGTTGTGATGTTATTGAGGAAGTAACATTTTCTTGTTTCATATCTAAAGGAAACTTAAGCATACCTTGACATAGTCTCGCTACCTATGTAAATGATTAATGTTAGAACTAGAGTTGGAGGCCATCTGCTAGATTAGTACCAAGAAAATTATACTGTAATTCTCTCAAAAATGGGAAAGAAACAAGCAGGCCTTGATGTCCTGTCCCTCGTAGCTTCTGTCTCACTTCTGTTTCCCTGCTCTGTAAACCTTCAGCAGAGAATCATCCATCACTACTGCCACTAGCCCTTTACGTCCATCCTCTTGCTCTTCATTCTTAACTTGCTTCCATCCCCACTGTTTCCTAGTAACTACTGTTATCAGCTTATTAGAGACCACTCCTTTGACATACCTACTGGACACTATTTTTCATTGTATCTCTTGGTCTCTTAGTGGCATTAGAAGAGCAACTGCATTCTTAAAAAAAAAGCATCATGCTTTTACATTTTTACTTTTCTGATTATTCTGATTTTTTTGTTTTATTTATTTAATTTTTTTTTTTTGAGACAATTTCTTTGGAACTCACTCTGTAGACCAGGCTGGCCTCGAACTCAGAAATCTGCCTGCCTTTGCCTCCCAAGTGCTGGGTTAAAGGCATTCCCCAATTACTTCTTAGGCTCTCTCTGTTCTGCCTTCTCCAGAGGTTCCTGGGGACTTCCTTTGCGAGGTTAACATTGATCGTCAACTTGGTGGGTACATCTATATGAGGGGCTTGCTAGATTAGGTTTATTTTGTTGGGAAGACCCAAAATGTGGGTACCATTTTGTGGTCTGCAGTCTAGGACTGAAGGAAAAAGCACTGTGTTAGGTGAGGTAGGTGGCAGAGCAGGTGAAGGCGCTTGCCACCAAGCCTGACGACCTGACACTGTTCTGGGACCCACGTCACAGAAGGAGAGCACCAACTCTTGGGAATTAGCCTCCAGAGGTTGCAGTGGCATGCGTGTTTTAAGTAAATGATTTAAACAATAATGTTTTAAAGTTTAAAAAAAAAAAAAAAAAACCAAAAAGACAGGCTGATGGCCAGCATTTCTCTCCTGCTCCCTGAGTGGACATGAAGTGAGCGGCTGCTGTGTGTCCCTGCTGCCACGCTTTTCCTACCCTGATGGCACTGGGAGCCAAAATAAATGTGTCCTTCTTATGTTGTTGTCAGGGGTTTGATCACAGCCTCAAGGAAAGCAGTGCCATTCCTCTATGATATTTCCTGATCTGTTGTTTTTATAGCATTTGCCATCACATAGATGGCCCCAATGTCCCTCCAGGCCCTTTCTTCTTCACCATATTGAAACCTATGTATTTTAACTACTACTTTGGTATTTCCATCTGGATACTGTTAACACCTCGAACAATATAGCTGAAAAAGAAATGTGAATTTCCATCCTCCAAACCAATTTCTTCCTGTCTTCCAAGGGCATCCCAGTGCATCCTTTGCTCAAGCCTGGGCTACTGCCTTTTCTCCCTGACCATGCCCTTTGGAAGATGTCATTGTGCCTCTTGATTCTCTTCAGTACCTCTCATCTACTGTATGTGTATTCTGAGATCATGGCTGTCTAACCTGTTCTGTAATCTTTCCAGTTGTGTAGACTGTCTTCACAGCGCTAGCCGCTCACCCTGACCTGCTCAGCTGCACTGAACTTGTAGCTAGTTATGCTTAGTTTTTCCCCTAAAATCCATCATCCCTGCCTTGGTTTGGCTTTAGAAAGATGCTCACAACTGTCTTGTGATCTTCTGTTTCAGACAATAATGGCTTTCCCTGATTGTTTTTAGATTAAAATGCAAGGGCTTGACTGAGGCCAGATGGGGAGGTCCTGCCTATTTCTACCCAGGCTGAGCTGCAGTTTCTGAATGCTGAGTCTCTTCTTGCTTCAGAATCTTCACTTGTTTATCCTTAGCTTGAGTCACTTTATTTTATTTTATGGCGGTATTTTTTGGTCATTTATAGCTCAAGTTCAAGACATATACTCATTGTCTTTTTCGTGCATGTGATGTACTAATGTATGCATCTCAAGTCTCCCTTTCCTCTACCTCTTCCCCTTCCCTTCTTTTTGTGTTTGGTTTCTTTCTCCTACCTCAGCCCTACTCTCTCCCCCTTCTCCCTGATTTTCTTTTTACACAGGGTTTTGTAGTGGCTGAGGCTTGCTTTGAACTCTGCTTCCTGTAAGCATGAGCCACCATCTTCAGTTAATTTCTTCAATATTTTTACTTTGTGAAATTATTTAAGAGAGTCTCTCTGTCTCTGTCTCTGTCTCTGTCTCTCTCTCTCTCTGTCTCTCTCTCTCTCTCTGTCTCTCTCTCTCTCTCTGTCTGTCTCTCTCTCTCTCTTCAGTCCTAACTGTCCTGGAGCTTGTTATGTAGACCAGGCTGGCCTTGAAGTCAGAGATCCATCTGCCTCTGCCTCTTTGAGTACAGGGATTAAAGGCGTTCACTACCACTGGTGCCAGCACCACCCAGGTCTCCCTGAACATTTCAGTGAACAAAATTTTGTCTTCTAAGGTGCTTTAATTTTTTCACTTTTCAGCAGTGAGAATAATATTTAACTAGTAAAGTGATATTTACTTATTTTTGCTGAGACATCTTGCCTTCTTATAACTTCCTTAAATTGTTCATCAGTCCTTCTGTTCAAAGCATGTAGAACGAATCTAATTGCTCTTTCTTCGTATTAACACTGTCCTCAGCCAAGGTTGAGTCATTTTACCCAAACATACCTGTATGTATTAGTTACCTTTCTGGTGCTGGGATGAAACAGCATGACCGAGACAGCTCAAGGAACAAAGAGTTTATTTTGGCTTATGGTTCTAGATGGCTAAGAGTCCATGGCAGTGGGGAAATATTAGTTGCCAATGCTAGGCATGATGGCTGGAGCAGCAAGCCGAGAACTCACATGCTGAACCACAAGTACAAAGCAGAGTACAAAAAAAGAGGTAGGGTGAGACTCTGCTCAGAGCTTGCTTCCGGTGATCTATTTCCTGGAGCAAGACTGCGCCTCCTAAATCTCCCCAGACAGCACATCCGTGAGCTTGGGGGTATTATTGAAACCACCACTCTGCCTTCCACTGGGATGCGGCTCTGAATCCTATGGTCCTGGTCGCTGTCTTTGGTCGACCCTTGTCCTTAGCCATTATGGAAGAGAAGGCTGTTGAGGGCCCTTACCATAATCCGGGCTGCATCACCTTTGCTTGGTACGGTGGGGTGGGCTGCTGCTATATTGTCCTGAGTGATGCTTCTGAGGAAACCAGCATGTGTCTCCTTCTGATCACTTGTACTTAGTCCACAGTGAACCTGCAGTGAAGTAACTTTTTTTCTTCAACGTCCACATAAAATATTTTCAGTGATTTCTATCCTGGGGTTAAGGAAATGTGATCTTGTCTTATTTTGAGTCAGTCTGTTAAACTTTGTTTTGCTCGTTTCTAAGCTGCGATTCCTATTTAACTTATTTTCCTAGTTCCATGCATCCATGCGATTTCTACCAGTGTCCTCTTGCTCGCAGTAGTACGAAGCAGTTGCTAGACAAGTGTAATTATGTCGTAACTACTCATTAATGACCCAGTAAGAAGCAGGAGCAAAGGCTGTCCTGAGCAGATGTTTGTCACTCTGAAGGAACTGCTCACTTAGAGAGCTGAGGCCCTGCGTCAGTCCCCGACTGCACTGTCGGGGTCAGGAGAAGGCTGCAGAAAGCAGTTTTAGGACAGAGTTCAAAAGGAAGTGATTTCTCCCCCTGACTCTCGCTGTTTCTTTTCTTTTTTCTTTTAGGAAAACTGTTTTGTACTTATTTGAGACTGCATATGTCTGTATAGCCCAGCTGGCCTTGCACTGTTGATCTTCCTGCCCCAGCCTCCTGAGCTCTGGGGATTATAGCTGTGTGCCACAATGCCTGAATTTAAATATCCCTAAGATGGTGCCAGATTTGTGCATGGAATTTATTATGATACAATAATGATAATAGTATACTTAAATAGTACCATACTGCCTAGATTTCTTTAATACCATCTTCTTTTAAAAACAGGCATTTTTTTTAAATAAAAAATAGTTTTGTGGCAGCATAATGTAATTTATAAACTCTATTTCTTTTCTTTTCTTTTCTTTCTTTTTTTTTTTTTACAGCACCTGGCTATATTTCTTAATTAAACAAAATTTTAAAGTTGTGGGATTTTAGTGAACTAATCTGTTAGATTTTTTTAATAATTGATGTTATTTTATTAGAAAAGGCCGAAGCCTGGTTCTAGAGCTTGTAATCCTCCTTCCTGCTCTATCCTACTCTATCCTAACACAACACTTCTAGTTAAGCAGAGATAGCTCTATAAGTGCACATGTGGACAACTTCTTATCTCAGTAATTGTGAGAACTTATTGCTGGGTCTGCTAGTTACGTGGGGTTTTTTCCTTTGATTTTTTTTTTTAACCTGGAACTCACTGGTTTAATTATACTGGCCAGCAAGGACCAGGGATCTGCCTGCCTTAGCCTGTCAATTTATGTCATTACAAGAGTGAGCCACACCCAGCTTTTTACATGGATTCTGAAGGATTAAGCTCAAGTTCTCAAGCTATATGGAAAGCAAGCACTTTTCCACCTGAGGACCCCCCCCCAACCACAACCACAACCACAACCACAACCACAACCACAACCACAAGCTTAGTTTTTAAGATTATTTTGCATTTTCTCAGAGTTTTGCAAATTTAAGTAAGAAATTGCTCTAGTTCTATAGATTTTGTTACTTACTTTTAAACTTGACTGTGGTAGAATACCACATTTTTTTTTTTTTTTTAATGAGACAATAAAACTGGCTGGGTTTATACTATTAAGCTAATTATAGGTGACCTTTTACAAAATGTGTCTTTTTCCGGGCAGGTGGTGGCACGCCTTTAATCCCAGCACTTGGGAGGCAGAGGCAGGTGGATTTCTGATTTCGAAGCCAGCCTGGTCTACAGAGTGAGTTCCAAGACAGCCAGAGCACAGAGAAACCCTGTCTTGAAAAAACAAAACAAAAAACCCAAAACAAACAAACAAACAAACAAAAAACCCCAAAAACCAAAACGTGTCTTTTTAAAATTTTCACATTTGTTTTAAATACAGATCTGGTGTTTGTTTTGTATAGAAACAGGACATTTTCATGGTTACATTTTTGTTTTTCGAGACAGGGTCTCACTGTGTCTCGTACTCAGTATGTAGAACAGCTTGGCCTTGAACTCATGGAGATCCTCCTGCCTCTGTCTCCCAAGTGCTGGGATTAACAGTGTCTGCCACCATGGCCAGCTGTAGTTACTTTTAAACTGTTTTTTCCTTGTATTATGGGATGGCTCCTAATGAGTGACTCATGGCAATACAGATCCAGAAAATAGAGCTAATATACTTAATAATAGCCTAATATTATACTTAATATTAATTGAATTGAGATTTAATGGTATATCATTCATGATAGGAGTCAAGAGTTAAGGTAAATTGTAACTCTTAAGATTTAATGATTTTTATGATTTAATACAATATGCTTTAATGCTTTTTAATCATTCATTGTGTTCTTAGCTGGTCTCAATCAGGGTCATTATAATTGTGCCTTTAGATTTTGGATTTTGCTTAGGGCTTACTTTCGTTAGCTTTGTTTGCATATTGCTGGTTTATACTAAAGTCTCTTTACAGTAACTTAGCCGTTTTTGTCCAGGTTGCATTGTTGTGAGAATGTTTCTTTATTTTGTAGTAACGTACATGGAATTGCTGGGTCATATGTGCCATTTTGTGTAACTTTATAATAAGTAAGATTTTATGAGTGTCAAAATTAGCAAACCCTCTGATCAGGTCTTACATTTAGAGATGTCACGAGTTGTGGTGCAGCTTGGTGTTTCCAGATTCAAGACATCTCGTTCAAAGCACAAAGATTTTCAAAGCACAGACTTTTATCTAGAAAGTGAGATGATGGAATAGGTCAGATATACTATTAAGGGGCAGAGTAAGCCATGCAATTGAAGCCCTTCAAGGACCCAGTTGATGTTTGTGATTTCCTTGTATATGTTCAAGTGAAGGCAAAGCTTAGCTTGGGATGTAGTTTGAATAGTTCTCTATTTTGATTGACAGATGTTAAATTACTTGATCATTTTTGCATTATACATATGCCTTTCTGTAATGTGTCTGATTTTAATCATATCCATGCTCAATTATGTGTGAACAGAGAGTAAATAGAGGAATTTCACTTTAAGTACACAGTTTGTTTTACTGCACAGTACCCTAAACCAGTTCAGACTGGATCAGCCTTTCCACTTTCTTTGGAGTGGGCTTTGTGTGCTAACAGGTTGCTAAGGTTCAGAGAAAGGGGTGTGTGCATAGTACATGTAGGTCAGGGTCTTGAGCTGCCAAGTTTGTCAGCACAAGAGGAGGGTGTGGACTATCCACACCAAGTAGAGCCCCAGGTTTGCTGAACCCTGTATGCTTGCCTACCCCAGAGGTGACTATTCTATCATGGCAATATGCAGAGTTGATTTAATGAACATCAGATTGTAGATAAAGGAGTTGAACGTCCCAATCGTCTTTAACTGACAGAAAAGGGAGTATACATTGAGTGTTCATCATAAACGAGCTTACGTAGCATGCAGACATATAGATGGCAAAGTTATCTATTAAGGTGTATTCATTTCAGTTCAAGCAATATAACTTGAGTGTCTGTGATTTGCTTAGATACAGTGCTTAGCAGTGGGTAAAAGATAAGAGTCTTCCTTTAACATTGAGCCTTTAAAAAAAAAAATCCCTTTTTGGTTTCTAGGTAGGATTGAATATTGACTGGCCTAGACCAGTAAAGTTGGAAGAAGAGAAGAGCAAGGGAAATATTTTCAGATCTGCTTGTGAACCCTGAAATCCTGAGTAGTAACCTGGTGAAGAATGGCCTAGTGGAGGGGCCTTTGCTCTCTGTGGTGCTGGACCACAGAGCTGTGGTGCAGCTCGATGGAGAGCTGATGGAATACCTGTCATGGACTTCTTCCCAAGAGACATTCTAAGCCGCCTTGCCTTCCATCCATCTCCCTGTCCGCCTTGGCAGTGTTTGTCCGCATGCGTGTCTGTGCACATGTAACTTTTTCTCATTGACAAAATGCTTAGCTCTCTGTCTTTAAACCCCAGGTGTTATTTTTTTGTATATAGGTATAAATTATTGATGTACTAAAATGATCATTCATTATGTAATTGATGCATTAAAGGCTGGAAGTAAGTGCTTAAGGTGACTTGTATGTCCTTGATGAAGTCCTGGCTAACATATTCAGTGCCAGAGCTACAGATTTTGAAAACAGATTTGTTCCCGATGTTGTGGGTTTTAACTGTTTGGTGTGTGATGTAAGTTGCTCTCTCCTACCCTATTCGTTGTAGGTGTGCTTTACTGTGTTCTTTGGCCTCTTGGGCTCTGGTATATTGATAAAAAAAATGACTCTACGTACTTAGGTGGTACAGTCTGGGTTTGGCAGTGCTGCTTTCTGCAGTCTACTGAACATTAGAAATACTTGCTCACATTCCTTTTTTTTTTTTTAAAGATTTGTTTATGTGTGTGAGTACACTGTAGCTGTACAGATAGTTGTGAGCCTTCATGTGGCTGTTGGGAATTGAATTTTCAGGACCTCTGCTCACTCTAGTCAACCCCACTTGCTCCAGTTGCTCTAGTCAACTCTGCTCGCTCAGGCCCAAAAATTTATTTATTATTATACATAAGTACACTGTAGCTGTCTTCCGATACACCAGAAGAGGGCGTCTGATCTCACTACAGGTGGTTGTGAGCCACCATGTAGTTGCTGGGATTTGAACTCAGGACCTTCGGAAGAGCAGTCAGTGCTCTATCTTGCCACCCCCACATTCCTTTTTATATGTTAGATATATAATGCACACTTGTTGATCATTTCCTTGTTAACACTGTGAGGGTTTTTCTCTGACCAATTAACATTTTGCTGCTTTTTCTTTTCACTAGTTTCTCAAGCAGTTGGGCCTGCATCCTGACTGGCAGTTTGTTGATGTGTATGGGATGGAGCCTGAGCTTCTTAGCATGGTGCCGAGACCGGTGTGTGCAGTGCTGCTCCTCTTCCCTATTACAGAGAAGGTAATCACAACGCAAGGTCTGCACTTGGGGACAAATGCAGATGTGTGATGCTGAATAAAAAATAGTCTTTAAAAGCAAATGATGCCTTTGTTACGTACAATCAGCAAAGTAAAAAGTAAGGGAATCTTAATGTCTTATTAAAATAAAAGATATACGATTATAGATTGACAATAAAGCTTTCTGTTAGTTTTTTACCTTTAGCTTTCTACTCACAAGAGATATGGTTAGCTTGCCTCAGCTTTGTACCAGTGACTGCCTTTAACGCTGGTGAATGAAGCTGAGTGCCATGGAGTATGCCTGCAAATTTTGCTCCCTGAAAGGTTGAGGCAGGAAAATCGTTTGAGCTCAGAAGTTGCAGACTGGATTGAGCAATACAGTGAGACCCTTGTATCTCACAGGCAAGCAGTGAGTAAAATAACCTATGCGAGAATGCCTTTTCTTTCTCCCACGGTTACTGTAAGACAGCTACTACTCTTTCTC
>JADRCD010230916.1:0-32217 GCA_019843815.1 Montemys delectorum
TCCCCCTCTCACTCCAGGCCCTCTCGCTCCAGCCACCCCACCCCTGCTCACTCAGCCACTTCCAAGCCCCCCCCCCCCCCCCCCCCCCCCCCCCCCCCCCGCGCGGGGCCCCCCCCCCCCCCCCCGCCTGCTGTGTCTTGAAATGGCTCATCTGTCCAAGAAGCCTGATTCTTCTTAGCAGAGTTGCTTTCTCTAGACTTTCCTTAGGCTTCATCATTCCTTAGGCCTCTTTTTCCCCCCAGAGCTTATTCACATATCTAATATTGCCCAGCATCACAGGCTCTTCTTCCCTCCCTCCCCTGTATTTATATCCCCTTTTCCCAATAAAATGCAAACCCTCATTGCCAATAATACTAGAAGTACTACAATACTTCCAAACACATAGTGTGGTTTCAGGGTTACTATGCCAGTAACGCCCTAGCAACTTAACAAAGAGTCGAGTTTTCTTTTTATTTCTTTAACCAAAATTCAGCAGGGAAGAATCAACTAGAATGGTATTTTCTTGGGTTACATCTTTCCTCCTAGGAAACTACATTATCATTAAACTATAGGGATAGAATATTTTGTTTATATTGAATCTTAAGAGTTTTCCTATTCCTACTGATTTTGTTTTATTTTTGAATGGGTGGCATATATCAGCCTCAATTACCTTCCATTTGTGTGAGAGAAATTGGACCCTTTGGGAATTACTGTAAAGTCAGTTTGTTTTATTATCTTTTAATCAGAGAGAGAAACAAAGAATTTCTAGAATGGTTATTCTAGACTCTGAACTCAGTAAGCTCACATTGTCTCCTGGGATGCTCCATTTCTATATTGGAGCCCTCTTAGCCTTCCTCATAGTCACGGAGTATATACATGTATAGTTCTCTTGCCAGGCTTGGTGCTGGCTCTCTGGTCACATGCATGAATGACATTGGCCCCTCTGCCCCACGCTCACAGAGAGTAGCCAACCAGCAGACACATATGAGATGATATTGGGGTGTTTCCTGGTAATGTTAGGAGGATGCTTTGTAGTGGGGTGCATCTGTGCCTGTGTGTGTGCCTGAAGTGGGCGGCCTTCTCTGAAAGCACTCCTACTGTGTACTCATTCCCCACTTGTGATGGAGGAATGCCAGGGTCACTGTGTGCTTTTCACACTGGATGTCAGAGACACGGCCCCTTCACAATGCACGTGCTTCATGGTCAGAGAGGTGGGCCTGTCATACTTCGTGTGCCTCACCACCTTCTGGGAGATGGTGGAGAGACTGGAGGGCCCTGCTCTGGCCCTTCAGAGATAACATAATCTTCCAAGCTGCTGATGTCATCCTGGAAAGACTGAGCCGATGATCAGCCCCAGGGATTGTTCCTAGCCATTTTAACAAGTCTCAGCCTTAACATCTTTACGGTTCTTATCAATTTTTTGACAAGAAGTGGTAGATAACAAATACTTTAAATTCAAATTAATCGTGAAAACTGGAGCAAAGTGCCAAATTCTTCAGCCTTGATGTTGAACAGAGACGCACACATCCAGAAAGCTAACGAATTCGCATAAGTCCAGAGCAGAGGGGCCACTCAGCAGCAGTGCATACAGAGAGAGTAGAGCTGATGTGCTCAACAAGAGCCAGCAAGGCCTGCAGCTGCTGAAGAAGTCACTCCTCACTAGGCAACGTTAGTGTAAACATGACATATAAGAGCCAAGAGGTGGTAGTCTCACGGCCACCCTGTAGAAAGATCACACCAGAGGTGTGCAACCTGCTGGGAAGAGCATAGAAATCCGCTGTGAGCGAGTCCAGATCAGAATGGTTGTGTGACTACACACAAGTCTTTCTCACATGGGAATGGCTTACAGGATGGTCCTAGTTGTCCTCGGTATTTGAATAGCTGTTATAAGAGAAGACGAAATGGGCCCCAGCATCACAAGGCAGGGGAAAAAAGAGCAGGGAGCTGAGTGAGCCCCACTTTACAGTTGGGGAGTCTCTAGCTCCGGCCCCCTGTTTCACACGGCTTTAGACAGAGTTTTGCTTGATAATTCATGACTTTGCAACAAGGGCCGATCAAGATTTGGGTACAAGGAAGTTACAATTTAATGATAGATAAGAAAAAGCACTAGATGCTAATGACTTGCTGGCCATTTTCTCCAAGGATCAAAGTGCATGACTTATTTTTTTTTTCTACAATAGTGTATCAGTTTATTGACACAGGCCAAACAATTTAGTCACAACTTGAAAGGGTTTGGTTCGGTCCTGGAAGACCAGGTATAGAATGATACCAGATTTTCAAACAACTTGCTGACATTGTCCTAGAAGTCAGCAGAAGTTTTGGTGTTTCCCCCTCCTGCCTTGGTTTACATCATGCCATGCAGACAGCACACTGTTTTGGTTAACCTCAATCTGACACGTACATTGTGATTTCTCTTCTGCCATGCTCCTGTCTGGGGGCGTAATGTGACCGATGAAATGTCACCAAGAAGTAAGACAAAATTTCCCAGGTCTACTCACTGGCAATTCTCTTTATTTAGTAGGGGTTTTCCACAGGAAATTGCAGGAGAAGAGTTGAAGTGTTCTTTGTCCTGTGTACTTTCCTCTGACTTTTCTCCTTCCCAGAGTGGCCCACGGTGCCTTGTAAAGCAGCTGCATTTACCACGATACTGATCAAAGTCAGAATGAGTTCTGCCAGTCAGTCAAAGCCTGCTTGCTTCTCTGCAGCGGACTTCTGTAGAGTCCGTAGATTTCCAGACATGAAAACACAGAAACAAGGGCTGGAGATACTGCTCAGCAGTTAAGAGCACATGCTCCTGCAGAAGACCCAGGTTCAGTTCTGAGCACCCACATCGGGCAACTCACAACTGCCTGCAACTCCAGCTCCAGGGGATGCAACACACGCGTCTGGCCTCTGTGGGCACCTGCACTCGTGTGCACATACTCATACATAGGCACATGTATATACATAATTTAAAATTTAAAAATCTGTTAAAAATCAAGAAATATATACCCAGAGAGTAATTATGTGCCTCTAAGGAGAAATAAATCAGTGATATTAATCCCAAATAAATTTGGACATCACAGAATCAAAAATATTTCTGATTATCCTAAATTAAGTTAGGATCAAAATCATTTTAAGGGAATCCTGGAGAGATGGCTCATTGGCTAAGCTCTTCTCTGCTCTTCCAAAAGACCCAGGTTTAGCTCTCAGTACCCACATGGCAGCCTACAGCCATCTGTTGTTCCAGTTCCAGGAGACCTGACACCCCCTTCTAGCCTCTGCAGGCACCTGCACACACATGGTGCACATATATTCAGGGAAAACAACTATAGACATAAAATTAAATGTTGTCATTTTAAGATTATGCTAGAAATTTTATATTAATCAGGTCTGTTTCCAGACAGGGATCCCACACTCATTTACCCTAACATGCGTTTTTTAGACTACTTAGTTTTGAAGTTTACACAAACTTTTTTAAAACTTTGCTTAAGATAGCTAATTACCTCTTCATTTGCCTGCTTTGTCCCCTACCCCCCATGACCAAGGCCTTGCTGACATCCCAGGACAAATGGTCCCTTTATTATCAGTACCGAGCTCCCCACGGCAGAGCCTTCACGGGAGTCACTGAAAAGAACCGTGTTGAGCACTCAGTAAGTCTCAGCCTGCATGGGAAACATTGATGTCATTGCCTAACATGAAGGTTTTCTTTGTCTCTACATTTTGATTTTTCCATGCTATCAGAGGCCCCCTTGCAACAGGTAATTTGAGTGTTGATTGTCTGTTTTCTCAGTTTGTAATCGTGGTTAAATGTGTTTTAAATGCTCACAGTTTTAAAGCTAAATTTACCTGATAAGGTTCCTTCCAACTCAAATTCTGTGATGTCCGACTCTTTTTTTTTTTCTTTCATTTTGGATTTGTGATTGTTGACCATTGTCCTATATGTCTTACATATATACTTTAGGGGACATAGCATTTTAGAGCTGGAAGCAATGTTAGCTGTGGGCTAGGACTAGATATTTTGCAAAGGAAGCATTAGGAGACCAAAGTGGTCAGTGATTCAAACAAATTTATAGCAGTAGCTAAAGACTAAAACTCTGACCACCTACAGAGGACTAAAAATAATCAAACTGTTATCTGAAAATGTGTAACTCCAAGCCAGACCTTTATATATATATATACTTTATATATATGTATATATATACAAGTGAAAGCTTCCTATAATTTTATACTCACTCTTATATGTATGTGATGTGTGTGTGTGTATATGTGTGTGTAGAGAGAGTATTTTTGACAAACATAAGCTTTGATAAGATCTGCCTGACACAAAATACAAAATGCATTTGGTGTAGACAGGATCCTTCTCCCTTTATACCAAAACAGAAATTTCTTAGCATTCTGTAAGTTTGAGAATGACAATTCAGACTTGTTATGAACATCCCTGTTATTTTCCTCAAACCTGAAATCACAGCTGGAATCGTAGACATTTTTCTTTGACTTAGAGCCATAAAGGAATGCTGCAAAGCTGGGGTGGCTGTTTTGTGAAGCTGAGGTGGTTCATAGTGTGAAGGGGGAGGGGGGCAGTTCCTAGTGTGAAGCTGGGGGGGAGAACAGTTCCTAGTGTGAAGCTGGGGAAGGGGACAGTTCCTTGTGTGAAGCTGGGGGGAGAACAGTTCCTAGTGTGAAGCTGGGGGGGGGGGGAGAACAGTTCCTAGTGTGAAGCTGAGGGGGAGAACAGTTCCTAGTGTGAAGCTGGGGGCAGTTCCATGGGAGAATGGTGCCTTGTCTCTGGACCGTGGGAAGCCTGCCTTCTGCGCTGCCTTGGTGGGGTTTGCTGGTGGTGGCTTGTGAGGAGCTTGCCCTCCACCCAGTCTCACTTCTGTTTTATCTAGGACCAGTCCAGACCATGTCCCACCCAGCCTGCCACCTTGGCCAAACCCTCGTACCATCAGGATGTTGTTTCTCAGGGTTTATTATGAAAGTTGGGTTTGAGAGACTTGAAGATGCTTGAGCATTTCTGCTGCTAGTCTCTCCATAAATGATAACTCATTTATGTTTACAAGTAGAACAGCCGAAGGGAATACAAGGGTTTCCAAAAAATTCTCTTAGAAATTCCAGTGTCTAGTTAGTGTTCTGATTTCAGTTTCCAGCCAAGGAGATGATAGTACAGTTTCACAAGCTGCTTGGTTTCGTGTGCTCACCTTTGCTAGTACATTCTGGGTCCCAGAAACAGATTAATGAATGAGGCAAGCCTGCCTAGCAGAGACCCTTGTAGCAGCTCTTAGTTAGAGGCACCAGGGACCTGTCATCTGCCTCCTTCCCTCATGCTTCTAGGAGCCGGTTGTCGCCTACACTCCCTCCTGCTTTATTCATCCCTCAGATCTTTGAACAGCACATACTCAGCAAGTACTGGTTCTGCACCTCTAAAATGTAGTGAGGTTCTCTTGAGTACAAGGTTTGCTGCCCTATACTGGCTATAGCCTGCATAAGAATGGCCTCAGTACAACTGTTTGTTTTGTTTTGTTTTGTTTTGTTTTGTTTTGTTTTGTTTTAACAAAAGCATGCATGATATTAAGCCTCTAAAGTAAGACTGGTTTATGTAGGTCTGCCGTGGAGAGTGGTTATGGGATGACGCCTGTCCAGCATTGGGACTGTATCTTCAAACGTTGGTGTAGCTAGAGAAAACAGCACCTGGAAAAAGAAACAAATCAACAGGCTCAAAATAGGAGTCTCACAGTTCTGATGGGAACCATGAGGAATTCTGCTGCAGAGAAGTCCCTCAAAGGGACCGGGTGCAATACTGTTCGAAAGAAAAACATAGACAAGTTGTGCAAAAAGATAGACTATTTTTTTTTTGCTTGTGAGAAAATGGGGTTAGCCATAGAAGTTTTAATATAGTGGTAAGGACACCATTGATCCCTGTGCTTCAGAGCACAAACCTAGTAGCTGTCTGCAAAGGGGCCTGGGATGGAAAGGCCTCGGGTCAGCAGTTGGAGGAATGTTGTGATTCCTTTTGAGTTAGAGAGTTCGAGCTAAGATGGATAGGCTAAGGCAGTAAAATCAGAGGAAAGGGCTGGGCACAGGGGAGGGGTGGGAGGAGGGGCAGGGAGAGGGGAAAGTGCCCTTGCTCTGAAATTTGGCAGTTAAGTGGAGATAAGAAGCAGAATACTCCCACACACTAGGAAGGATTAGGTACAGTTGCTCTGTTTAACAGGAGGCAAAGTTAGGTTTAGGAAGGAAGGTAATTAGTTCAGCCTTGGGTACATCAAGTGATAAACTGTCGTGATCAGAAGGACTTCCTGCTAAGGGCTAGAAATGTCACACATGCTCATCCGAGAGATGAGAACTTTAGGTTATTTGGTGTGTGGGGGAGGGTTATTTGTTTGTTTGTTTGTTTACATTTTTCAGAGCGAGAGAGCGCACACATGCACATGAGTCCAGGTGCCCGAGGAGAGCCAGAGGTATCAGATCACAGTGGCAATGGAATTACAAGTGGTTGTGAGCCTCTCAGAACAATGTGGACATGAAGAACCAAATTCAGACCCTCTACAAGAACAGGGTGGGAGCTTAACCCATAAGCCATCTGCCCAGCCTTTAATTTAGTATCATATGAAATAGATGATTCAACTCTATATTGTGGATGGTTATCAGAGTGATGTGATGGCTTCCAGAAAGAGACTAGAGACTAAGAGTCATGGACCAGTGCTTGTGAGACTGCTCCTTGAGAAGGGGAACTTAGCCAAGCCGCTAGTGATGGGGAACAAGGGAGCTCAGAGGGACCATGTTTCAGGGATTGTCATAGGGCAACAATTAGTGGCTAGTGGATTTGGAAACTTAAGTCAGTCACAACCTTTAAGCAACCTTTATTTGAAGACTAGTAGAAGTACTTAATTCTCAGAAGACTTTGATTTGAGAAGATGGTTCTCCCTGGGTGACTAGAGTTGTTATTGAACAATTGATGTAGAGAAAGAGAATGGAATTCAAGCAAGAGTGAGTAAAGTTTTTTTAGAACCTTTCCCACAGACTTAGAAAAAGCATCAAATGAAACAAACAAACAACCCCCAACCCCAAACTGGTCCTATTTTCTTGGAGCAGCACCTGACACCACGTGTTTGAATAAATGGTAGTCTTTACTTACCATCATCAAGAAAGGGCTGCTATTTTTAGAATAAGGAAGCCAGGGAACTATGTGGATAACTAAGGGAAACAGTTATTTAGATGCTTTGTCAGGGTGGAGAGTAATTAAGGGATCTAGAATAAATATTGTGGGTAAAACAAGATTGGTTCTCCTGGAAAAAGGGACACACGCAGTTCTCTGAATTAGTGACAAGAGCAAGCCTTGAGCTTCTGTAACAGAAAGGAGAGACATCTATGAAGGACTGCGTGGAGGCTTCTCATTAAATCACAGGAAATTCCAGCAGCAGATATCTGTGAGGGCAAGAAGAGATAAAGGAGAATTATTTTGCCTCAAGAACTGTTTTAAGCAATTTAAATGATCTCTTCTTAATCCTTGTGAAAACTCAGAGAGTATGTTTTCATGTTCATGTTTTTCATATGAAGTCGAAACTTAAGTAAGTTTAAGTAACTTTCCCAGTGCCTGATATCAGCTGGTATTGGAGGGTCTAGGATTCAGAGTTAGTCTGCCTGCCCCTAACGCCTGTGTTCCTACAGTGAGAGGACCCACTCGTTTCAGGTTTTGAAAGTACAGCCCTATATCACATCAGGATGAGATCTTTGAGGGAGGTCCAGCTGTCCATCAGAGAAGGATCCTTTAATACCTTGGTTCTCAACCTTCCTCATGCTGTGACCCTTTAATACAGTTCCTCATGTTGCGGTGACCCCCAGCCATAAACGTATCTTTGTTGTACTCCATTACTATAATTCTGTTACTGTTACGAATCATAATGTAAATATCTGCTAGCCGGATGGTCTTAGGTGACTCCTATGAAAGGGTAGTTCAGCACCTGAAGAGTCTACCACAGGCTGAAAACTGCTGCTCTAGGTGAGGAATTGTGAGGCTGAGAAACTGAGGTGGAACAAAACTGTAGACCCTGCCAGTCTGACAGAGTTAAGATAAATGGACAGAAAAGAGTGTGAGGCAGGTGCAGGAGACAAGAGGCCTCAGGCCAGTAGCCGACTGGAGACGGGGAGGCAAAGGAGAGTTCTGACTTTCCCGGGAGAGCTGTCGGCTCGACTTGACTTTCTAGTGTGATGACTGGGGAGTTAGTTTCCACAGCTCCTGTGATTCCTGTGGAGGTTTCGGTACCAATTCTGGTCTAGCAACAAGACCAGGGTAGACCAGCTAGACACACGCTCAAGCTCATGTTGTCCTCTGGTATTGATTAATCCCATTCCAACTCAAATAGCTTGTTGAGAGGCTGTATTAGGATCCAGGCACCTTAGAGGCAAAAGAAAAAGCATATATCACTTTAATTTCTCCCTACCTAATATAACTGTTTATGTTTTAGTAATTTGCCTTCACTAAATAACATTTAGCCCTATCTTGATTGTTAGTTATGCACATGGTAACAAGATAAAGCAACAGGAAGTCTTATGAGCACAGGGAATAGAAAGGACGAAGGGAAGAAATGCTTCTGTTCTTACAGATCTTGAGTTCTCGTGTCGAAGATACCGAGGACATGTTGCATATGTAACAGTTATTAACATACAGAGAAAAGTTGGGACAGGGCAAAGAGCAGCAGGTGGGTGGTAAGAGCTTAGGTAGAGAAGAATCAAAGAACACTTGCCTGAGAAGGGACTTGTGCACAGCCTGGAGGTGGACAGAGACAGCAGGCATCCTGGAGCAACGTCCCAGCAGAGCACACAAGTCCAAAAGCTCACCTGGCAAGTTCTGGAACAGCATGTCTGCTATAGATGCATTGGAAATATAAGAATCAAGGCCCAAGAGGAAATGGGAATCAGATTCCCACAACCCCTGAGGCTCCCTCAGCTGCTGTAAAGGCTTTTTAAGAATAGAGACATTAAAATGTTTTATTTACTTGTGTTTAACATGGGAAATTGTAGTCATGTATTCACAGAACTGTGTGGTGAGCCCTTATGTTAATCACTCAATTAGCATGGGAAATTGTGATCTTGTATTCACACAACTGTGTGGTGAGCCCCTGTGCTAGTCGCCCAGTCCCAACAATTTTCATTTTTGGAATTTTGAGCTGAGGAATGATGATTGAGCATGTCCCGACTTGAACAAAATCCACTCGGAGCAGATCCCCGGAGGCAGGCAGGAAGCCAGGGAGTAGCCTGAGATGCTGAGAAGTGGTTATTTGGGGCTTCATTGAAAGATCTGGCTTGACTTTATTTATTTTCAATTTCTTCCAAAGAGAAACTGAGAAGGCAGATAAAAAGAGTAAAGTAATAAAAAAGGAAGCAGCACCAGGGAGCACTACTTCACACTTCATTTTCTATTTAAAAGTGAACCCAACTGGCAAAGGGCTGGCAGAAGTGCATATTTCTAATACTGTTCATCTACGAATTACAAGCCGCGTTCCTATGTTCTTTTGCAATCATGGGTTATTAAGCCACACAACGGTGAGGATTTGTCACATGTTACCAAAGCATTGAGACCTAATTGTACCTGAGGTATTGAGGGGTGCTTGACTTATAAATATTTATATGATGTATGTGATAAATTTGAAAATTAAAAGGAAACGAAAAAGAAAAAAAGGAAGCCCTGCATCAAGGCACAATGAGACGAAACTTTCAGAGCAGGGGTGTAGGCAGGTAGAGGTGTCACCCTCATTCAGAGCAGGGTTGTACAGGTAGAGATGTCACCTTCTTTCAGAGCAGGGTTATGCAGGTAGAAGTAGCACCCTCTTTCAGGGCAGGGGTGTAGGCAAGTAGAGGTTTTATTCACCTGTTCTGGATGAAACCTTCCTATCTGGGTGGTGGTTTGCCATTGTAGTCGCAGCCTGACTCTTGAGCTACGTGTGCTGTTGATCACACTAGTAGGGATTGTCAGGAATAGTGCAAATCCATGGACCCTACTGAAGGGATAAGTGTGCCATCAATAGTGAGTGAATCAGAGAGGTTTTCATGTACCCTGTCCCCTGCTTTGCAATCCCATGCCGATATTCAGAGGGCTAAGAATGAACTCCACAGTGCTCTGCATCTTGGCTGTCTCTCAGAAACTGACATCACTTGCCCAGTCTGTCTAAACTTGCCTTCGTATCTGCAAGGCAGGGTACCAGTGCCAGCGCTGCCTATCTCAGGGTCGTCAGAAGGCCCAGATGATCTCCAGAGATAAGAAGGAAGGGAAAAGGCTCCTTGGTGCCAGACACCATGCAGGAGCCACAGTAAGCTGCCAGCCAGCGCAGCCATGACATGTGAGGCTCAGAGCTTATTGGTTCTGGTAAGATGGCAGAGCTGGGATTTGGTCCTGGGTTAGATCAACACAGCATCCCTGTCTTATCGAGACGAGACCAGTGTCTTGAGTCCTTTCTGTTCCATTAGCTGTAATCTCCTTTAGCAAGCTTGATCTGTGCTTCCTGGTTGCACAATAAATAAGAAAGAACAGTAAACTGACTCCCTGCCATCCTTGAGAGGACATACATTATTAAAATAATGCACTATTTCACCTCTCTCCCTCCCTCCCTCTCTCCCTCCCTCCCTCTCTCCCTCCCTCTCTCTTTCCCTCCCTCCTTCTTATAATTTTACTTGACTGGAGGAGAGTAAGTGACATGATTTAACGGTAACTATAGCATTTTTCTCCTCTTTAAATGAAAAAGATGTTCAGGAAGGCAAGGGAACTCTTGCTCCTCCTTGTCACACCTAGCATGAGGCCTTTCTCACAGTCCACCTCACCAGTGCCGACAAACAACCAGGCGTTTCTGTAACTGTGCCTGTGCTCAGATCAGCGAAGTAGAGCCATGGCTCACTAAAGCCAGTTAGAGAGAGAAAAATAACTGAGCCAAGTGTTGACATGGTGCCGGGAAAATGTGAATAGGCTTTGGGGAGGCAGTGGTAGGCCTGAGTTCAGGGCACCACCACCTTACCACAAATCATAGGAACTAGGTAGTAATGCGCAGGACTTCAGCTTGCACAGGACTGGTTCTTTCCCCAGAATGGGGTGCCACTACTGACCCCACATGGCTATTGTGGGGATTTCTCCCTCCTCTTCTGTAGAAGTAGAGTATACACATAGAAGTAGATGAACACGTGCTCTAGGAAATGAACAAGCATGAGAAGTAAGACATTATTAACCCTCACGGTCCAATCACATATCACTTTCCTACCCCACGTCCTCCAGTCATTCTTGTAAAGGGCACAGTAGTGCCATGATAGGCTGACATTGTGGGGAAGGTGTCACGAAGATAGGCTTAGGTCTTTTCATTAAAGAATGGATACCATTCTCAGTGGGAAACAGAAGACACACTGGCTATTGGTGCAGCTGCTTGAAGGAACTCCTGTGCAGTGTTAATCAGCAAGGATGGGGGTTGGGGGAGCCCTGAGAGCACCATGCAAGCATGTGCTCCACCTGCTAAGAATGCCTGCCAAGTCACCTCATCCTCTACCTGCCCCTTTCTTATTAGCTCAGCTCAGCCTGCAAAGCTCAGGCCCCGGCAATTAGCCACACTGGAGCTCTCTGTCACTTCCCAGCTATGTCAGACACTAGTAGAAATTCTGTTTGAGGAGTTCTCCAGTTAGGTAGTTTTTTAAAAAAAAAAAAAAAAAAATATTTATTGTTAATAAGTACACAGTAGCTTTCTTCACATATACCAGAAGAGGGTGTCAGATCTCATTACGGGTGGTTGTGAGCCACCATGTGGTTGCTGGGATTTGAACTCAGGACCTTCTGAAGAACAGTCAATGCTCTTAGACACTGAGCCATCTCGCCAGCCCTCCAGTTAGGTTTTATGTGTATTGTTGAAGTTACCCGATTAGTGTCTGTCCACTGTTTAATTCCATGAGAGAAGGGAATCGCGCTAATTCTGAACAAGGTGAAACCTGCACTCCCTGACCTTCTACAGTGTGGAGCAATTAGAAGGAGGCTTATCAATATGTATAAAATAAACTGGTGAACTTTAGTTCTCAGTGAGATAATGGGTTAGATAAGAGATAGTTGATTTCTGAGATTGTTGATACCATCGGGAACCAAATGTTGTCTTAACTCATTTAATCTTAAAACAATCCTGTGGTACTGCGTCATTAATTTGATTTTAAAGGTGGAGAAGCTGACACACATCACTCCCCAACAGCTGGGGGATTTGAACCTGGCTTTGAGAGATCTTAACCTTACAGTGACCTGCTGTGGTAAAGAGCAAAGTTGGGTTCACAAGCACACCCCAGCCCTGTTAGAACCCTGAGGATGTTTGAAAGAAAATCAGCAGAGAAGAATTATTTTAGGTGTGATGTCTTACGTTTACACCGCTTCTGCTTTCTGTCAAAGTACGTTAGCCAAATTTACCCAGAGAGCAGACTGACTTTTTGAAACTCTGGTTCTGAGGAAGTTCTAGACCACTTATCTCTTGTGATCCCTTTGAAGAAGCAGCTTGTGCTTTTCCACGGTAGGTCGGGGCTATCTGAGGGAAAAGTATGTGGCTGACTAAGAGGGCCACACCTGAGCCCATGACTTGTAGTTCTTATTCCAAAAGTAGCTCTGACCTATGGACCCAGAATTCTAGAAGAGTTTTCCTTCATCAGGGAAGCCAAGGAAGTCTGATTGTCCCCAAGAATGGCAGCTGACACTAGAATAACATAGTATTTTCTAGAAAAGTAAAACACAGCAAAAGAAAGAAAATAAATGTATTTATAGAAAACAAACAAAACACTGCAATGTAGAAAAACCTTTCCCTTGGAATAGAAGTGGGCCAGGTATCTTCCAGCCCCTTGCTGCAAGCGGACCTGTTAAACATCATCTTGGGCAGGTGCATTACTCAGGGCCCTCTAAGTGAGGGAGCATCTGACAGTAATGGCGGAGATAGCCCTTGAGGGTTGTCCTCTCCTCTGCTGAACACTGTTGTGAAGTCTTTGTGCGCTTGAATGTATATATTCCTCACCACAGCTCCTTGAACATTATTGTCACACTGAACAGGTGAAGAGACCAAGCAAGGTGACACAGACTGGAACTGCCGCCCACCCTCAGGCAGCCTAGCCTGTCTCTGAAGTCCATACTCTTACCATTCTGAGCCGCTGACCGTGCAGGGTGGCACCTTTGGCTTCTTACCTGTGCTTGTGCTTACGATGTATTTAAGAGTCTCTGTTCAGGCCAGGCAGTGGTGGCACACGCCTTTAATCCCAGCACTTGGGAGGCAGAGGCAGGTGGATTTCTGAGTTTGAGGCTAGCCTAGTTTACAGTTCCAGGACAGCCAGGGCTATACCGAGAAACTCGGGGGGGGGGGGGGGGGGGGAGGGGGGGGAAGAGTCTCTGTTCAGATTCTGCACTCAGAAAGACCTTGCTATTAAACAGTTGCCCTCTATAAACCTTATCTGCAAGAGACTATTCTTTAGAGACATAATACTTCCATTCCCTTCCCAGAATAAGCTTCTAAATTGGTGTTGAATACCTCTTGGCCACTGTGGCATGATAGATGATGGTTCCCCTAAGAAGTCATTGTCAAGGTTTGCCTGTACCATACAGCTGTCCCCACACTTCAGGCTTTTTCTCTCTCAGATGGTATCTTGGAAAGTACAGAAAGCCCAGGGACCTCCCTGTCTTCGTTCTGTGGTCTGTGTAAAAACCAAATGCTGCCATCCTGACTTGCACTCTTTCAGATGGATCAAACAGCACATTAGTCACTGGCACATCTTTCAGGTCCCTCACCTCAGAGTTGTCCCAGTTCCTCATTCTTGCTGCCCTTCAACCATGAAGTTAATAGTAAGAAAAACAAGTGAGTGCTTTTTGAATACACCTCCCACCTCTTTCCGTCAGTGCCAGTGACTAACTACCCTGTCACCTTACCTTCAGAAGGCTAGGATTCCAAAGTGACTGGCCTTCCTCAATGAGGTCTTTCTGCTTAAGTGGAAAGCCTGCCTGAGTTCACCTAAGTAAAGCGCTTCCTCAAGCCTTTCTGTGCTGCGTTCCTGGGTACACTGTCAGTCAAAAGTGAAATCACTTGACTTAGTGCTTCTGCTGATCATTAGCAGACTGATGTGATTACCCAGAGCCAGAATCAGCCGTCCAGGGACTACATAGGAAGAGCATCAACCTTGGAACAAAACCAGGACTCTGTATTCCTGTCCTACATTTAAATGGGAAAGTGTTTGGCCTGTGAAGAAAGAGTACTTGCTAAATTTACTTCATTTTCCTATCAGAGAGAGTTTTAAGTTCTGTGCTTAAGAAAGTGATTCATGCTTTGGGACAGTCAAGGTTAAAGTTAGTGCAAAACCTTTTTCTAAATTAGGTCACTCTATCTATGGGAAGGCAGTTCTGCTGATGGCTTCGCCCCTCTGGAAAAATGCCCTGGTCTGTTTTATGTTGTGATGGCTGACAAGTAAATTAAACAGAATTAAAGTTTGCTTGGCCTGTGGTTTGAAGCCTAGGAGGCTTCAGGTTGTTGGTCAGCCACATCTGATGGGAACTTTGCAGCCCAGGACAAGACAGGAAATTACGTAACAAGAGAGGCCATCTTGACTTAGTATCTCTTCCTCTTTTTATAACTCATAGCTCCATAGATCAGGAGAGGGCTCTTATGGCATATTTGACATTACCTCCTAAAGATTCACTGCTAGACACTATAACTGGATTAGGTATCTAGGCTCAAAATATCACATGAGTTTTGGGGTGGGTTCAGAAGCAACCCATTATAATGTTGCATCAGGGCTCAGATAGGCAGGCCTCCTTGAGGGAGTCTAGGCAGTTGCCTTGCTGAGCAGAAGGGAGACCACTGTTCAGGGCTATGGGATCGCTCCTCCATGCTCTCTGGGGAGTTACAGTGATCAGCTTTTCAGCTCTGATCAGAGGTTACATTGGGGAAAATCCATATTGAGAAAACTCTCTGCAGAGCCCTGCCTCAGTGGAGTCTAGACCCGGCTGGTAGGAGTGATATTAGAAGGGAGCAGGCTGAGGAAGGCCACGTACCTTCATAGGAAGCTCTGTTAGCAGACACAGGTTCTTCATGTCCACGTTGACATTTATCGAGAGAGACGATGCACCTCGTGCATTTCTAACGATAGGCAGGATTTATGGCAGGCTCTGACTTAACAGGATTCAGAAGGAGAAATGATGCCTCTGAGCTTTTCATGGTGTGATTTTTCACGTTGGGCCTTTTTGGGGGAAAGTTCTATACCGTAGAAGTCAGGATGGTCAACTAGACAGGAAAGACTTTGTCATCTCTTCTCTTCTGTCCTGTCCATTGCTGCTCTCTTATCATGTTAAAAATACACAAGTAAAATAATCACCTTGCATGGAAACTTAACTTTGTAAAACAAGAGCTAAACAAACAAATGTGAAACCTACCAATTTTCAGTTGGGAAGTTTGTTTGTTTTATTTAAGAAACGCACAGAGGCCTGAACATATAAGGTATAAATGTCAGAGCCCATGCCTGAGAAAACTACTAAAGACTGGTGGGTGTCCTTTTAGGTGATGTGGACTAAACCATGGGCTTAAGTCATTAAAAACAGCCTTCAGAGCCACGCCCCTCAACAGGATTACCTTTCTGGCCTAATCACATGGCAAAGAGTTAGGGCACACTCTTTGTTTGTCTCTCTTACTTCATCAGTCACCCATTCCCTCCTCGTGCATGGTTTGCCCAGTTTTTGTCTCCAAAAATCATGACAAGGTTTCAGAGAAGAAAGGGTGTTGGTTAGTAAGGAGGCCCTGCGTAAGGACCCATGTGACAGTCCTATCTAATGAGGCACACTGTGTTTTCACTGGCTTGTTTCCTGGATATATAAGCAACCCCCACTAACATTTTGATTTATTTCCATCCTGTCATGTGTTCATTGTATATTTTTTAAGTTGAGCTCTAGTCAAATATGTATACATCTGCAAAATTTTAAACTTATGCTGATTGCTTCCATGTTACAGTAAGGTCAGATACACTAACTGTTGAAAATGTGCTTCTCATATAGATTTGCAACTATGTGGGACCTGCAAAAGTTATCGTTCAGTTGGTCACAAATGGAAAAAACATCCACCTGCATGCCCACAGCCTGGTGGGCAAACACTGTGAGGACGGCATCTGCACCGTAACAGCAGGACCCAAGGACATGGTGGTCGGGTAAGTGAGGCATATGGTACGGAGGGAGCGGGAACAGGAGGATGTGGAACACCCGGACGTGAAATCCATAAGCCCCTTTCATTGTGGACCTGTGCAAAGCCTGAGAGGGTCTCAAACACACTCAAGTTTATAAAGTGAGGAGGATGTGTGTTCTCTTGTGTGAACTGCCAAGGAAATAGAGGTGACCAAATAGCTGTGCTGCCTGAGACAATCCTTGCATCTGTAGTCTTGACCTCTCAAGAATGAGTTTGGACAATGTTATGGTTATAAGCCCTTGACCTAAGAGGCATTTGTGCCACAGCTACCTTCACTCTATAGAAATGATTTCCATGGGGATGCTTTTTGCTTCCTTGAAGCAGCATCTCCACTCTAGTATAAGCTTATCTTGAACTCACAGATACCCTGCTGTCTCTGCCTCCAAGTGTTTAGATACTGGGGTTAGAGATAGGCACACCACACCCAACTCTGATTCTTGCCTATTTGTGATTCCCTTAATAGAGTTCAAGTGGGAACCTTTGAGACATGAAGCAGTTAAGTAAATATGGTTTCAATTCTGTGCTACTTAAAAAAAAAAAAAAGTATGCAGGTTAAGTAACCAAGAAATGCAAATTGGTTTGAGCATTCATTCGATCTGGAACGTAAGTCGAAATTAGTGTATTCTTTCAAGATCAGTCAAATACAACCGTTTTTAGTGAATGAAATTTTATAGAAGTAATTTTACTTCAAAAGAGTCACAAAATATTTAATAAGAAATAATTATGGGCTAAGGGTAAAAGAGTTTAGTTTGCAAATGTGATGGCCCAAGTTCAAACCCCCTGACCGCTCATAAAAGCCCCCTGCAGAGCATGAATGTTTATACTCTTGCAGGGTAATGGGAGGCAAAGATAGGAGATCCTAGAATCTCAGGCGCCAGCTTGCCTGGTGTGGTGGACAGACACCAAACAGATCCCATCTCAAATCTGAAGTTCTCCTTGGACCTCTCCATGCACATAGACATCTGCGTTCACACACACAAATGTAGGCACACATAAAATAAAGACACTCATTATGCTAAGGCTTTATATTTCATTAACTTGAAATATAGAGAATGTAGTAACTTAAAGAACAAAAACTGATCTAAGCATTCAGTCATCGCAAATCCAGATAACTCCTTCTTTCTGGATTCTAAGTGAATTTTCCACCAAGCTTGATGGCCTAAGTCCAACTCCTGTAACCCATGTGGTAGGAGAGAACCAACTTCCACAAATTATCCTCTGACCTCTACGTGCAACAAAGGTATACACACTCTCGCTCTCATGCACACGCGCGCGCATGTGCGCGCACACACACACACACACAATGTAATAAAATTTTTAAATAAAAAAGTTAAAATATTTTTAAAAACAAAAGTTAAGAGCTAGGGAATGAGAAAGTGGGTAAAATATTTGCAGTGCAAACATCAGGGCCTGAGTTCAGGGCTTCAGTGCTCACATGAAAATCTATGTGCTAAAAAAAACCAAACTGATAAATAAAATAAAAACAGGAAAAGGCAAGGCATGGTGGCACACACTTTTAGTCTCAGCACTCAGGAGGCAGAGGCAGGAGCATCTGTGAGTTGGAGGCCAGCCTGGTCTACAGAGTGAGTTTCAGGACAGCCAGGGCTACACAGAGAGATTCTGTCTCACTGCTCTGCCAGTTGTAGTGATGCACCTGGAACCCCAATGCCCTGCTGCAGGGAAAGAGCAGCTCCTCTGGGCTCACAAGCCAATCAATAAGCACTAGGTCCAGTCAATGGCCCTGTCTCAAAAATGAGTTAGAGAAAAATTGAGGAAAATTTCCTGCCTGTGCTCGCATGCAGATACACATTCTTGTTAATTTTATTTAACTATATACAACATCATTTAGAGTTCTCTAATCTTAGATCAAGTAGTGTCTGCAAAGATCCCAACAAATGTGTGCTTTTTATGCAAAGAAGGAAATTGCTTAGCCAGCCTTGATGAAGTTTGACTCTGTTGCTCTTGGGTGGTTCAGCTTTCAAATTCCCAGGCATTTCTTCATGTGAAAATGAAGATGTGCGAGTGTGAGAAGCTCCCAGAGACAAGAGACTTTCCTTTAAGTCACTAAACTCTGGTGGTTTTGATGTTAGGGAGAAAAGAATCTCAATTGGAGGAAGCTAGAGTTGATTCTTGTGCACTTAGGCTTCTCTCGGCATCTCCTGGATGACCTGCTTCTCAGTCTGTCCAAGCTGACCTGCAGGGTGACTATCAGTTTTAGATAACTTATCAGTTAGTTTACTTCCTGATTTGCCACAGCATATCTCCTTGAAGCCTTTACATTCTTTTCGTCTTGTTTCATCTATCTTGTAATTGTATGTTTGTCTTAATCAGGGTTTCTATTCCTGCACAAACATCGTGACCAAGAAGCAAGTTGGGGAGGAAAGGGTTTATTCAGCTTACTTCCACATGGCTGTGATCACCAGAGGAAGTCAGGACTGGAACTCAAGCAGGTCAGGAAGCAGGAGCTGAGGCAGAGGCCATGGAGGGATGTTCCTTACTGGCTTGCTTCTCCTGGCTTGCTCAGCCCGCTCTCTTATAGAACTCAAGACTTCCAGCCCAGAGATGGCACCACCCACAAGGGGCCCTACCCCCTTTGATCACTAATTGAGAAAATGCCCCACAGCTGGATCTCATGGAGGCATCTCCCCAACTGAAGTTCACTTCTCTGTGATAACTCCAGCTTGTGTCAAGTTGACACACAAAACTAGCCAGTATAATGTTCTTAAGGAAATCATGGGTGAACCATTCTATCAGTAATTCTATCAGCAATATTTATTATTATAAAACTTGCATAGTATTGCTTCTCTGTTGGGTTTAGTAATCTTTCGTGATTCAGAAGAAACCAATGGTGGCTGTATCTGCTGCTCTGAGGTAGAGGGCCTGCCTAGCATGCACAAGGCCTTGGGTTGCTCCCCAGCAACAGCACCACCACCAGTAGAAAGAACTAATGGTTATTTATGCTGGAGCCTAGGCTGCAAATTCAGTATCTGCAAGCAGAGCAGGGAGGTCCGTCAGTGTCTTCTAGTGTAGAGGGGTATGCAGCTCTAGAGTTAAGAGTGTACATTATTCACCGATTTAGCAAACATTTTCAACATCTATTCCTGAATTTGCTCCCTGTGGTTTGATCTAGTCATAGCTGGGTGGGATTTTCTAAGGTTAGGAACCTAGTGATAGCGGATAGCCGCAGTAGCTTTTCCCACAGAAGAAGTTCTCCCTGTAGAATGCCTGCACTCACTTTCCCGTTTGGTATTTAGCTGAGAGAATTCTGCTCGTAGTATTTCCACAAAGCCACCATTTCCTTCATGATTCCCTCATCTCTGCGTCTATGAGTTTCTAACACAGGCCTACATCTTTTAGTTTTTCTTCTTTTTCTCTCAGATGGAAAAGCGGCATTGCTAGCAGCCTGGAAGTCTGAGGTCCCGTTCTGCTTCTGTCACTGTGCACAACACAAGGGATGGGGGGCAAGTTGCATGACTTCCTAAAGACTTGAATTCCTTTCTTTACAAAAATCAGGAAGACACAGACTCTATCTTTCTCCAGGCACTCTGTGTCTTTAACCCCCTAGACCAAGCCCACATTAGCTAATGTTATAAAACAGCATGAGTAAACTTGTCACTATCTTTCCATGCTATGACATCGGTTATTTTATTTAGTTCTGACTTGTAGGCACGAAGTTTAGGAAGGCAGCCAAAAGTATTTCTTAGACTCATCAATACTAGAAATAGAACCAAGATAACATTTTCCAATAATACAGATTAGACTGAATATCGATTCACAAACAGGGCACCAATCCAAAATATCAGCATACATAAAAATGACACCAAAAAGACACATAGCTTTGAACACATCAAAACCAAAAGAATCCCCTTTGTTTACAGTGTCTTTCACACCTTCTTCTCTGTTTGAATTCTCAATAAGTTTGGTTTCTATTTTTTCCAAATTATTTTATCAGTATTAGAACTATCATCTCTTGGGGATTAATTATGGATTTGATTGTATAATATAGGGTCATTAACTTTAGTTAGCTTTCATTGGACCTCTTGTCTCTTATCCACCTAGTTTGACTTCACCATCTTTCTTAATAAAAAATAATAATAATCCTGTTTGGTATTTTATTTTGACCTAGAATGTTAATATTTTTAGCAACACTAGTTCTCTAAAATTTTTCATTCAGTGGAAAATGTCTTTGCGTTTCTACTTTGCTGTTGGCCATGTCCACCAAAAGTCACCACACCCTGTTTGTTTCCTGGCAGCCTGGGTTGAAAGAGGCGTACAGTTCTTTTTCTTTCCCCCTCCCAACTAATTTATGCAGCATATCACAGTTGGTAAGCACTAGAACAGAGGTTCCCAACCTGTTGGTCCCACCCCTTTGGGCATCTCTTCACAGAGCTTGCCTACAACCGTGGAAAGACACAGAAATTTATATTCAGATTTATAACAGTGGCAAAATTACAGTTATGAAATAGCAATGAGAATAATTTATGGTTGGGAGTCACTACATGAGGAACTGTATTAAAGGGTCCCAGCATTAGGGAGTCTGAGAACCTCTGCCCTAGTTATACATATAAGAACACACAGGTGAACCTTTGGGCTCCCTCAGGAGAACTGATACATTAAATTACTGTTTCACAAATCCAAACTAATTAAGATTGGTCATTTTGTGTAGCCAAACATTAGCCCACAGAAGTGACACTGACTGGAGAAGACTGGACAAATACGGACTTAGGTTAGAGGTGTGCCATTCCAGGTTGGTGTGTGTGCTGTGAGTCAAGAGCTGCTTTTGAATCCTGTAAAATAAAGGTCTGAGTCTTGAAACAGCAAAGGCCAAAGTGGGGTTACTTGTAAGCCCAAGCCCAGTATTAGACACATCAAAACTTCAGCAACAGCTTCCAGATGATGTGAAGATGACAATGTCTGGCCTACGGCAGCATGGTTAGTGGTGGCTACAGATTCAAGTCAGCCTGGGTCACTTCATAGAAAACTGGTGCCAGCCTCCATCCCAGAGAGTGTGATTTCACAGAGTAATGGAAAGCCACCTTCTCCAGCCTCAGAATTCCTCAGAGTTAACTGAAGGGTTTGTTTGAAAAGTTCTGGCTCCGTAGGTTTGGATCGAGCCCCAGATTCTTAGTAAATTCTGAAACAATGCTGATGTTGCTCGTCTAAAGACTCCATGTTGTGAATATGGGAGGAAGATGCAAGGTTGTGGTTTCAGTCCTTTTATTAGTGGGCGTGGTCCTTCTGTTTTTAAGATGTCATTGCTGCCATACTCCTCCCCTCCAATGTTCATTTCTGTGAGTTTTGATGATCATATGGCTACTCCCGTTAGGTATGCAGTGGTTTCTAAGCCCAGAATCTCCCAGTGCCTCTTTGTAGACACCTCATGCCATCCACGCCACTAAAGGTCTTCACAAATACATAGGAGTTTTCTTTAGCTGTGGTTTTGCCTTTTCAGAATTGCATACCTTAGAGCCATACAACCTAGAGCCCTTTAAAGCCTTCCCTCAGTGCCATGCGCGGAAGGTCTCCACTTTGCTGCTCCATCTCTCCACACTTGTTTCCTTTTGGTCACTAAGGCCTGGCATCGTACTGAGGCCTACAGTGTGTTAACCATTCATCTGTTCAAGGACATTTGGTTTCTCTCCAGGTATTGAAGATAAGGCACTTTGCTTGTGAGCAAAAGTTTTCCTTTCTCAGTGAGACTGGGTAAAATTCATTCTCAATTGGGTAAATATTGAGGGACAGAATGACAAAGACACAGGCTACAAAACTGATATTCACAAGAACATGCCAAATCCTTTTGCAAAGTGGCTAAAGCATTGTCTTTTCCTTATGTACTCATATTTGTAAGGCTAATCTACTCTCGTTTTCTTTGACATTTTACTGTAAAAATTTCAAAAATTTTCAAGTAATAAAATGTAAAATAAGTTAATTAATGAATTAATTTTTAAAAAAGAATGTCAAAAAGAGCTACTATAGTGCCTATAAGCCATAACCAACAACGAAGTATTACATTTCCAAACTTGATTAAATACATTCTTTTACATAGATATCTTTTGGCTATTGATATCTAATTATATTGTGGTCGGAGGATAGTTTATATAATTTGTATCATCTTAAGTTCACCAACGCTTTATTTTATGGCTAAGAAAATGACCACTGTTATTTTTAAAGCCTGCTCACTGTTGTTTGGTAGAGTAGATGGTTTGTAAATGTCAGTTGGGTCCAGAAGTTAGTCTTACATCCTTTTTTTTTTTCGTAGAACATGATTTTAATATTTTCAACTGTTAATATTAATAAACAGAATAATTATTTTAAGATATATTTCATTATTATTTCTCCCTTTTCACTTCTGATTTTATTAATTTGGATACTGTCTCTGTGCCCTCTGGTTTGTCTGGCTAAGGGTTTATCCATCTTCTTGACTTTCTCAAAGAATCAGCTCCTGGTTTTGTTCATTCTTTGTATAGTTACTTTTGTTTCTATTTGGTTGATTTCAGCCCTGAGTTTGATTATTTCCTGCCTTCTAACTACTCTTGGGTGTATTTGCTTCTTTTTGTTCTAGAGCTTTCAGGGGTGCTGTCAACCTGAAAGTTTAAGCTCTCTCCAGTTTCTTTTTTGAGGCACTTAGAGCTATGAGTTTTCCTCTTATCACTGCTTTCATTCTGTCCCATAAGTTTTGGTATGATGTGTCTTCATTTTCATTAAATTCTAAAAAGCCTTTAATTTCTTTCTTTATTTCTTCCTTGACCAAGTTATCATTGAGTAGAGAGTTGGTTTTTTTGTTTGTTTGTTTTTTGTTTTGGTTTTTTGGGTTTTTTTTTTCTTTTTTGGTTTTTGGTTTTTGGTTTTTTCGAGACAGGGTTTCTCTGTGTAGCCTTGGCTCTCCTGGAACTCACTCTGTAGACCAGGCTGGCCTCGAACTCAGAAATCTGCCTGCCTCTACCTCCCAAGTGCTGGGATTAAAAGCATGTGCCACCACCACCTGGCTAAGTAGAACGTTGTTCAGTTTCCATGTGTATGTGGGCTTTCCATTGTTTTTGTTGGTATTTAAGACCAGTCTTAGTCCATGGTGATCTGATAGGGTGCATGGAATTATTTCAGTCTTCTTGTATCTGTTGAGACCTGTTTTGTGACCAATTATATGGTCAGTTTTGGACAAGGTACCATGAGGTGCTGAGAAGAAGGTATATTCTTTTGCTTTAGGATGAAATGTTCTATAAATATCTAATAGATCCATTTGGTTCATAACTTCTGTTAGTGTCACTGTGTCTCTGTTTAGTTTCTGTTTCCATGATCTATCTATTGCTCAGAGTGGGGTGTTGAAGTGTCCCACTAATATTGTGTGGGGTGTGATATATGCTTTTAACTTTAGTAAAGTTTCTTTTATGAATGTGGCTGCCCTTGCATTTGGAGCATAGATGTTCAGAATTGAGAGTTCATCTTGTAGATTTTTTCCTTTGACCAATATGAAGTGTCCTTCCTTATCTTTTTTGATAACTTTTGGTTGAAAGTTGATTTTATTTGATATTAGAATGGCTACTCCAGCTTGTTTCTTGGGACCATTTGCTTGGAAAGTTGTTTTCCAGCCTTTCACTCTGAGGTAGTGTCTGTCTTTGTTACTGAGGTATGTTTCCTATATGCAGAAAAATGTTGGGTCCTGTTTATGTATCCAGTCTGTTAGTCTATGTCTTTTTGGGGGAAATTGAGTCCATTGATGGTAAGAGATATTAAGGAAAAGTGATTGTTACTTCCTGTTGTTTTTGTTGTTAGAGGTGGAATCATGTTTATGTGCCTATCTTCTTTTGGATTTGCTGAAAGATTATCTTCTTGCTCTTTCTAGGGTGTAGTTTCCCTCCTTGTGTTCGTGTTTTCCATCTATTATCCTTTGTAGGGCTGGATTTGTGGAAAGATATTGTGTAAATTTAGTTTTGTCATGGAATACCTTTTTTCTCCATCTATGGTAATTGAGAGTTTTGCTATGGTAATTGAGGATATAGTAGCCTGGGCTGGCATTTGTATTCTTGTAGGGTCTGTATGACATCTGCCCAGGATCTTCTAGCTTTCATAGTCTCTAGTGAGAAGTCTGGGGTAATTCTGATAGATCTGCTTTTATATGTTACTTGACCTTTTCCCCTTACTGCTTTTAATAGACTTTCTTTGTTTTATGCATTTGGTGTTTTGATTATTATGTGATGGGAGGAATTTTTTTTCTGGTCCAGTCTAATTGGAGTTCTATAGGCCTCTTGTATGTTCATGGGCATCTCTTTCTTTAGGTTAGGGAAGTTTCTTCTATAATTTTGTTGAAGATATTTACTGGCCCTTTAAGTTGGGAATCTTCGATCTCTTCTATACCTATTATCCTTAGGTTTGGTCTTCTCATTGCGTCCTGGATTTCCTGGATGTTTGGGGTTAGGAGCTTTTTGCTTTTTGCATTTTCTTTGACTGTTGTGTTAATGTTTTCTATGGTGTCTTCTGCCCCTGAGATTCTCTCTCCTATCTCTTGTATTCTGTTGGTGATGCTTGCATCTGTGACTCCTGATCTCTTTCCTAGGTTTTCTAACTCCAGGGTTGTCTCCCTTTGTGATTTCTTTATTGTTTCTAGTTCCATTTTTAGATCTTAGATGGTTTTGTTCATTTCCTTCGACTGTTTGATTTTGTTTTCCTGTAATACTTTAAGTGATTTTTGTGTTTCCTCTATAAGGGCTTCTAGCTGTTTACTTGTGTTCTCCTGTGGTATTTATGTCCTTTTTAAAGTCTTCTATTACCATCACAGGAAGTGATTTTAGATCCAAATCTTGCTTGTCTGGTGTGATGGTGTGTCCAGGGCTTGCTACGGTGGGAGAATTGGGTTCTGATGATGCCAAGTAACCTTGGTTTCTGTTGCTTATGTTTTTACACTTGCTTTCTGCCATCTGATTATCTCTAGTGCTGTATGCCCTTGCTATATCTGACTGGAGCCTGTCCTTCCTGTGATCCTGGTTGTGTCAGAACTCCTCAGAGTTCAGCTGTCTCTGTGATCCTGTGGTTCTGGGATCCTGGGATCCTGGGATCCTGATATCCTGTGTGTGTCAGAGCTCCTGGGAGTCAAGCTGCCTCTGGGACCCTGAGTTCCTGGTGTGACTAAGCTCCTGGAGGGATCCTGTTATCCTGTGGTCCTGGGTGTGTTAGAGTACCTTGGGGTGGAGCTTCCTCTG
This sequence comes from Montemys delectorum, assembly GCA_019843815.1. NCBI lineage: Eukaryota > Metazoa > Chordata > Mammalia > Rodentia > Muridae > Montemys > Montemys delectorum. The sequence continues at coordinate 25,364 of JADRCD010230916.1, forward strand.
GAAGTTGTGGGACTGGCTGCAGAGTTTGCACCTCATGTCTGTTCAGGTCACCAGCCCAGACTGGAAGGACTCCTTACTGCTTTTTGTCTATTAGTTCTGTCCATGGCCAAGAGAGGGTTGATGCATTTATAAATACATCTATTTTTGCCTTTCATTGTTGTAAGATTTTTGCTTCTTATAATGTGGTGCTTCCTTTTTTGTTTGTTTGTTTTGTTTGTTTGTTTTTTGTTTTTGTTTTTGAGACAGGGTTTCTCCGTGTAGCCCTGGCTGTCCTGGAACTCACTCTGTAGACCAGGCTGGACACCAACTCACAAATCCACCTGCCTCTGCTTCCCAAGTACTGGGATTAAAGGGGTGTACCACCACACCCAACTGGTGTGGAACGTTCTTGTTCCAGGTGCATAGATAGCTAGGGTTCTTAAGCTTTCTTGATGAATTGATATTTCTGTCACTACAAAATAATCCCCGTCCATCCTTGATAATGTCATTTATTCTCAAACTCCATCTTGGCTGATAATAATACACTGAGCATGGTGTCACTGTAAGTAAGATGTTTTGTGCTGCAAATATGTGAACTTTCACTTCCCTGATCTAGGCCTTACAATGTCATATCATAGAGTTTACATCTACATATATTAAAAAGTCCACAATACATTTATTTTGTGGAGCTTTTACTTCCCTAGACAAAAAAAAGTAACTTTTAAGTAAGTTGTATAAATTAGGGGACTTGAATCTTCTATATACACACATTGGAATCTGCATTGTTCTTCATCCTGTTTAGTAGGTCAAGATTTCTATCAGGTATCTTCTCCAGCCTGCATCACTTCCTATCTGGTATCTCTTCTCTGGCCTGCGTCACTTCCCCATGTTGCTGATCGGAGGCTGATGAGTTCTTTTTGGTTTTATGTCTGAGAATCTTCCCTTCATCTTCTCTGCTCAAAGGTGTGTTTTGAAGAGCAGATGATTCTAAGTTGACAATGTATTCTTTCATGTCCTGGTTTTATGTTGATTCACTGTCTCAGGACTTGACCTGTTTCCAGCAAGAGCTCTCTGTAAGTCTGCCCCGGCTTGGCTGTCCCCAGAGTGTGGCAGTGTCTCTGAACTTCTCTTCAGCACTGATTGTAAGCAGTGTGAGTTTTGATGGATTTGAGACTAGTGTCCTTTTTAAGCTTGAGTACTCTTAGATCTTTGGATTTATATATTTATTAAATCATAAAAGTTTTTCAACTGTTAAATTTTCTGTCCACTACTCTTCTGTCACTGTCCCCCTCCCCATTCCTGCTCTCTGTCAGTTTCTCTCTCAGACTAGGGTTGAGTTGGCACAATTCCTAAAAGAATACCCTCTGAAGAGTCAGTCTGATGCTTCAAACATTTTGAGGCTTCTTGGTCTATGAGAACAGTAGCTTCCCCCGCCCCTGCCCCCGGCCTAGCAGGGCTTTCTCACAAAGGCCAGTGGACACCTAAGGTCTCCTTTAGACTTTTGAATATCTATGATGCTCTGGTTATAAATCCTAGTCTTCTTAACCTCAAGTCTTTGCCTGTCCCTGCAACTGTAGAACACTGGCTGGCTGTGTGGGTTCCCCTTCCCATCCTGCAACCTGGACATTAAGCCAGGTAATTGTAAGAGTAACTCTACTTTTTTAGGATCACTGTTCTGTATCACCTGTTCCCCAGAGCATGACAATCATTTTCTCGTGTGTTTTGGCTATTTAATTCTAGAGGGTCAGTCTAGGTCCATATTACTCCACTGTGGCCTGTGGTGGAGCACTGATGTGTGTATCGTTTACTAGCGTAAATCCTTCCTTCATGATTCACATAACCAATAAGCATGATTCCTTTGTCCAGATGTAAATCTAGATTACATGTAAGAAGTGCAGCTGAGGTGATGGTCACTGATGTTCCCGGGAGATGAGCCTGTGCTCCTACCGGGGGAATGGTCTGCACAAGAGTGAGGCCTAGAAGGGCAGACGTGAGAGCTGTTGCTCCTGGAGACCTGCCTGGACCTCCAAGCACATAAGCAGGTTGCGTGCATAGCCGTTTGTGACACTCAGTTCAAGCTTTCCTGTACTCAGCAGGCGTTTGCTGAGGACCCACATGTCAGCCTGTTTCCTGGAGCTGGAGATCTCTGTCCTGAAGGAGCTGTGGAAATATGTTTACTTCTCTGTGTGTCCCTGTAACTCACTCCACATCTGGGCTTCTGTGTGTGTCTGTTTCCTTCCGCCTTCGCCTCTTCTCTTCGCTTTCTCTAGTTTATATGACCTTTGCAGGGTAGCTTGTTCTCATGTGTGCAGGCAAGTTGTCATATCTCCTTTATTGTAACTTTGCATTACATATAGCATACGTGTGTGTGTGTGTGTGTGTGTGTGTGTGTGTGTGTGTATGTTTTTGCCTGCCTGCCTGCCTGCCTTTATCTTTCTCTATCTTTTCACAGGGAGGCTCTGTATGTGTGTGTCTATGTGTGTCTGTCTGTCTATCTGTCTGTCTGTGTCTGTGTGTGTTAGTGTCAAAGCTCAGAGAACAACTTGTGAGAGCTGCTTCTCTCCCCTCCTGTGTAGTTTCTAGGGATTGAACTCATGTCACCAAGCTCAGCATCAAGTGTCCTTACTAACTTAGCCATCTCACTGACCCATATCTTTTTCTTCCTTCTACGAATATTTATTTTACTTTCAGAGTAAAAGTCCTTACAAACATCTATATGGCACTGAGAGACCCGGGCCCTGCACTTTTCTCTTTAAATTCATCTGTCACCTCTGACTCTGCTCCTTACCCTCCGCCCATGCACTATCTTTTTGCCACTGTCCTGCTATGGGGTCTTCACACTCACAGAGTGGTCCTACTGTGGGGTCTTCACACTCACAGAGTAGTCCTGCCTTGGGGTCTTCACACTCATCACAGTGGTCCTGCTGTGGGGTCTTCACACTCACAGAGAGTAGTCTTGCTGTGGGGTCTTCACACTCAGAGTGATCCTGCCTTGGGGTCTTAATACTTACCAGAGTGGTCCTGCTGTGGGGTCTTCACACTCACAGAGAGTAGTCTTGCTTTGGGGTCTTCATAAGGGTCTTCACACTCATCACGGTGGTCCTGCTGTGGGGTCTTCACACTCACAGAGAGTAGTCTTGCTGTGGGGTCTTCATAGGGGTCTTCACACTCATCACAGTGGTCCTGCCATGGGGTCTTCACACTCACCAAGTGGTCTTGCTGTGGGTTCTTCATAGGGGTCTTCACACTCATCATGGTGGTCCTGCCATGGGGTCTTCACATTCACAGAGTGGTCTTGCTGTGGGGTCTTTATAGGGGTCTTCACACTCACAGAGTGGTCTTGCTGTGGGGTCTTCATAGGGGTCTTCACACTCATCACGGTGGTCCTGTCATGGGGTCTTCACACTCATCCTGTCTGCAGGTGTGATATTCAAAATCCACTTCTTCCTCTGCCCTCTTTCAGGACTGGCTCAGCTGTAATCTCAGAGGCCCATCTGGGTTCTCCCTGACTGGCTCTCCTACCCTCTCACCCCTCCTAGTCCTATCTTCTTTTCCTTGGTTACAAGTGCTTTTCTCTAAGTTACACTGTGAAATCTGTCATCATGTAGGCTAGCATGTGCATAGTGAAGCCATACAAACCTTCCCTAGTAAACCATATATACGAGTGTACCCCGTACGCTATGACTTCCGATTTGACATCTAAGATGCTCTGAGACCCAAGGCGCTTCAAGTTTACCTCCAACTCATTTAGTAACCCAGTTTAACCTGGCCTGACTCACATGTGATGAGTCTGGTTATAGGCCTCTCTGCGGAAATGTTCGTGAGCTGAGTACTCCATGCACCCCAGCCCTGCCAGCAGTGCTCAGTGATGTGCAGCATATGCCATAGATTACTCTCGTACCATAAAGCCCCGAATCCTGATACTCATCCAATTCGGGCTTGTAGAAGATGCCGAGTGCTTGTATACTTTTTCAAAGGGCTTTCTACTGAGCTGGAGACTCCTCTCCAGCCGTGGCCTGCCTAACTTCTGGTTCCTTTTGCTTTCCTCCAGCTTTGCAAACCTGGGAATCCTTCATGTGACTAAGAAAAAGGTATTTGAAACACTGGAAGCACGGATGACAGAGGCATGTATTAGGGGCTATAATCCTGGACTTCTGGTGCATTCTGACCTTGCCTATCTACAAGCAGAAGGCGGAGGAGACCGGCAACTCACAGGTGAGCCAGCTTACTCAGCCTTAATTAAGGCTTCTATGTTCCGAGATGACTGTAACCATCATCATGCCAGTTATCGGAGAGAAGGAGCTTGGTGCAGCTGGGTCATTCCTTTCTGTGCTGGACATTGTGGAGAAGCAGAGCTATTGGAGAGAAGGGGCTCAGTGCAGCTGGGTCATTCTTTTCTGTGCTGGACATTGTGGAGAAGCAGAGCTATTGGAGAGAAGGAGCTTGGTGCAGCTGGGCCATTCCTTTCTGTGCTGGACACTGTGGAGAAGCAGAGCCAGCACACAAAGACTCCACTCATTCTCGCCCTTCTCCACACAGCCGGTGGTGCAGAGTAGGGCATTTGCCTCTACTACCTCACATTCTGTGTATGCCTTAACTCTTAACAAGAGTCGGAGAGTAGACTGGGGTGAGCACGGGAGAAGACAATATTTGTAATACTCCAGAGAAAATGCAGGTTACCTTTGATGGTTTTTAGGCAATTTAATATGACTGTTGTATAAAATTTTACTAACAGTTTAAAGAATTCCAGGCCAAAGTAACCAAAAGGAAAAAGAAGACTCGGTTATTAAAATTAAAGGTGAAAATCAGGGAAACATTGCCAGAGATATCAGTCAAATCCAGAGAATCATTAGGCCATGCTTTGAAAACATATATTCCAATAAATTCAAACATCTCACAGAAATGGATAAGTTCACAGGTACATCTGGCCTGCCAGGGTTAAACTAAGAAGATATAAACAACTTACACAGATCTAAGACAAGCAGTAAAATGTCTCCCAACTGAAAAATGCCCGGTCCCAAATGAAATCATGGCTGAATTCTACGAGATCTTTGAAGAGACAACATAAATTCTCCTTAAACTGTTCTATAAAATAGAAAGGGGAAGAATGTCACCAAACTTCTTTTCAAAGCCAGCATTACTTTTATACCCAAGCCAGATAAAAGTAGAACAGAAAAGAAGAAAGCAAGAAGGAAAGGATAAGCCAACTCATACATTCCCAGTAAAATAATACAAACCCAATCCACCAATGCATTAAAAAGATTATTGACATGATCAGGTTTGCTTCATTTATAGAGCAAAGAATGTTCAGCATATGAAAACCAATACACAGAAGGGCGTAAATAGACCTAAGAGCAGAAATTACATGTCATCCGAATAGATGCAAAAGGCTTTGGGCAAAGAACAATGTCCCTTTATGATTTAAAAAAATTGAAATAAGAGAACTGCACCTCAACATACTAAAGGATATATACAATAGACCTGTAGCCTGTATTACATAAAGGGAGGAAAACTGAAAACATTTCCTTGGAAAGCAGAATAAGATTGGGTGTCCCTGTCTCTGCTCTTACTCAACATAGTGCTTGAAAACTTAGCTGAAGTGATGAGCCAAGTGAATGAAATGAAAAGTCTGCAAATGGGAAAGGAAGAGATCAAACAGCCCTATCTGCAGACAATATAATTCTACACACAAGACCCTCACAGCCACACTGGAGAGGCTTAGCTCTAATCAAGGGTCAGGGTGTGTCATCACCACACAAACCACATGGTTTTCCTATATCAATAGTGATCGAGTTGGGAAAGAAATCAGCAAAGGCAACAGCTGAACACAGTCACAGCCGAGCACAGTCACAGCCGAGCACAGTCACAGCCGAGCACAGTCACAGCCGAGCTCAGTCACAGCCGAGCACAGTCACAGCCGAGCTCAGTAGCTTCAACATAAGCAAACAAAATTCCTGGAAATAAATTAACCATGTGAAAGTCCTTTGCGATGGAAATGTTAAAAACACCAAAGAAAGAAACAGAGGTCAATAGATGATGACAAGGCCTCCCATGCTCCTGAATCAGTACCACAAAAATATCACCAAGTGTGGTCTGTCGATTGTACACAATCCACAATCCCAATGCCATTCCTCATAGAAAATCAAGTTCATTTGGAACCACAAAAGGTCTCAGCTAGCCAGAGCAAGAAGATAATAATAAGAATATTATTAGAGATACCACAGCTGCTGATATCAGGTTACACCACAGAGCCATGGTAACAAAACCAGCATCGAAGTGATGTCAAAACAGATGTGTAAATCAGTGGAATAGGAGAGTCAGAAATGAACACAGTGTAGCCACCTGATACCTGAGAAAGATGCCAAAATGTGCATTAGAGGAAAGACGGGCTGTAGAAGGAGTGATGCCAGGGAAACCGGAGATCACACATAAGGAAGGAAACCCAATTCCTGGCTTCTGCAGTACAAATCAATTCAACACGGGTCAGAGATCTTGATGTAGAAGGCAATGGTCTGAAGCTGCTAAAGGAAAACACACAGAGAACTTAATGATGTAGGCAAGGGCTTTCTGAAAAGGGCTCCAGCAGCTCAGGAAATCAAACCAAGAACTAGCAAATGAGATTTAAAAGCTTCTCGACAGCAGAGGAAACAGTCTCCTGAGTTAGAGACAGCCTTCGCTGGGGGGAAGAATTGTCGCTAGCTATGGAGCTGACAGATTAGTATCTAGGTTATAAAAAAAAAAAAACTCAAAAAATTAAATTCCGGAAACCAAACAACACAGTAAATAAATGTGCTCAGGAAAAAGGGAGGGTTCTCCAACAGTGAGTACACACAGTCAACAAATGTGAAAGCATGCTTCACCCTGAGTCTTTAAAA